>JAHDVE020003077.1:0-87866 GCA_022606495.2 Halesus radiatus | reverse complement strand
ATAACAGGTGTCACAGTGGAGGTGGGGGCGTGACTAGGGATTAGTAAAGAGTGGGGGAAGAGATAGATATTGAGGGAGGGGTGAAAGGAAACATATTTAAAATGGGGCTGTAAGATAGATTTTTCTTATTGCTAATAATGGACTAATTATTATTTAGGCAATCCTACTTTTGATAAAAATACGGGGATCACTATTCTTCACGTTAATAGTAAAGGTGAACGCTTAGATAATTTAGAAGCCTTGGAAATTAAGAAATCCCTTAATAAGAATTATTCTGACATTCTTAATACGTGCCCAAGCCACCTCAGTAGCAACTTTTTAAATTAAATAAATTTAGAAATATAACATTCAATATTCCATTAAACATACAACACATTCGTACGGTAGTCGGACAATACTGCGGAAACCGCCCGGCTGCGAGTGCATTTGAAATAACCGGCCGGTTTCCGCAATTCAAAACTAGTGCATTTGCCTTCGTAGTTACTTCTACCATTTTATTATAGTTCTTTTTAACATGTCGCAGAACGTTAAACGTAATGAATGAATAAACTAGCGAACAAAACTAGCATTAACAACATAAAATTAATGCTTCAGATACTAGAGCCATGTTTCTTTATATTGCTATACATTACTGAATTAGATACGCCGTAATGACATGCTTAGGGATGTCAACACATAAATTTGGTACGAATAAAAATATTCGCATGGTTTGTTTTCCTCAATGCTTCAGTGCGTCCCATTTTTAAAATTTCCAGCGGAAATAATATTAATTTTTGGTGGAAAAAAACAGGTTACGAGAGTAAATAGAGTTTTAGAGAGAAAACGAAGTTTGGAAGGGAAAAAATTTGGGGAGAGAGATCACAGTTTTTGAGAGAAAAAAGCAGTTTTGGAGGTAAAATATACTTTTGACGGGAATACATAATTTAAGTCACAGAATAAAGAATACATACTAGAAGTGCCTTCCACGGAGATTGAAACACAGCAAATACAGCGCTCTGTCTTTTTTACAATGCCAAATGTAGTGATGATGAAATAATTAAATGTAAATAGAAAATTAAGGCCTGAATGCCAGACTTCTGGATCACAAACAAATCCATATCGCATTTCTTATGTTCTTCTTTATTCTATGGTTTAGGCGGAAAACATGATTTTAGAGGGAAGTTATAGTTTAGGAGGCAAAACATAGTTTAGAGGGAAAAAACAGAGATTTAGAAGGAAAACTCAGTTTTAGAGGAAAAACAGAGATGGAGAGGAAAAAGACAGTTTTAGAGGGAACTCGCGGATTTGTAGGGAAAACACGGCTTAGGAGGGAAAACACTCTTTTGAGGGAATACATAGATGTGGAGAGAAAACACAGTTTAAAGGGGAAAACGTAGATTTAGAGGGAAAACGCAGTTTTGGAGGGAACACACGGATTTGTAGGAAAACTACGGCTTGGGAGGGAAAACACTGTATTTTTATTATTATTACTTTAATTTTATTATATGATTTTTTACAAAAGTCGAAAAAAATATGACCTTATTGGGTACCCCATTCCAAGGTCACATTGTACATGGTTTTGTGTATGAATTATAAATTAGGTCGAATATTTGTAAGTATGTTAATTTTTTAAGTAAGTTTTTTTTAAGCATGTTAGAGTATATTACGAGACGAAAATGATAAAGTATTAAATAAATAAAAATCTTAAATTGAAAACCCAGCTTATTAGTTAAAACACAGCTTACGAGTTAAAACACAGCTTACGAGTTAAAACACAGCTTATTAGTTAAAACACAGCTTACGAGTTAAAACACAGCTTACGAGTTAAAACACAGATTTAGAAGGAAAATACAATTTTGGAGAGAATACACAGATTTGAAGGGAAAACAAAAAATCTGAAAGATTCCTTTGTTTGTGGTAATACTGATATACGCCGAACAGCCCACGGGCCTCATTTAAATACTTAGCGGGCCCCTGTTTGGCCAACCCTGGAGTAATACGCACGTTATGGAAATTGTTTAATGCGTGTAATTATGTGATAATAAACAGGAGAGAAAGACAATACGTGGAATTAATATTTTAATTAAAAAGCCGCGTACTGCAGACACGCACACGAAATAATCAAAATTTACGTAATATATGAAATGAAATCAATAATTATTTTACATTCATCAAATATCACCCGAGTCAAGTGGCTCCTAACTCAAATGATATCTGTGTCAAATGTTGCTTTACTTGTTCTATCGGTATTATAATGGAGGTGTTCCAGGAACTAGCGTCATTGTACCCTTCGGCACCGGTACACAGACGACGACATTTGCACATGGTTGGCATTTATCACATGAGAACGGGTCGCTTCTACGACTCATTCATCTATTCAACGAATCAGCTGTGGAATGATTTACTAGCCTCTATGTTTCCTCACTAAAAAAGCACCGGAATTAAGCGACTCTTGAGTCAAATGATGACTGTGTAGAATGGCAGCCGAATAAAATTAGATGACATTTTTTTAAAAAAGAAAATCAATTTTCATAGCATGTTATCGTTTTCATTATGCAATCAAGTATTCCCCTATTTAATTAAATAATGCGGTTTTTATTAAATTAATAATATCTTCATTATTAAACACTTACCCAAACAATGTTAATGAGAGAAAATACCGCTGTGGAGGTAACACCCTCTCAGTGAATTATAACTGGCAGTGGTAGAACAGAATATGTATTTGATGCATGATTGGTTGATATTAATTGTTTTTTTTGTATTCAATTCGTAGAACTCAAAATTTTATTTTGTTTTTATTTATTTAATGTATGTCAAATTTAAGAATATTGTTATTAAGTCATGAAGGCGTTTTACTTTTTTTTTTAACTGTGGTTAGGCCACGTTGAGGTGACTTATTTAGATGATTCTACTTACCCCCACCAAATTTCAAGTTTTTATAGTGCCTAAATGAATTTATTTTTTAAATGAAACAGACTTACTGAGAAAATAATTGTGATTAGATATAATAATTATATTCACTATTCTGTGAGGTACTTTTAAATCTGTTTTCCCACACTAAATTATTCTGTGTTATTTATCCTAAAAAATGTGGATAATAATTATTTGTCTTAGCTTAAATACACTCTTGAATAAACACACCCAGGGGTGTCACCAAGACAAAGAAGATTTTGAGGGCCCTCTGGATCAATCCCACCGGCCACCATCCTCCCCCGCCGCTTCACCCTTTTAAGAGTATTCTGTGTTATTTATCCTAAAAAAATGTGGATAATAATTCTTTGTCTTAGCTTAAATACACTCTTGAATATAATTGAAACAATCACTCTATCATTTGTATTAGCGTCTTCCAATATATCGTAAAGAATAAATGCAGTCAGCTTCTTTTTTTTTCCAATTTAACTTTAAATTTAGTTTTGATAATTTAACTGCATCTCTTTATATGATCTATAAATAATGTGTAATGATAGCCTGTCCAAAAAGAGAAAATAAATGTAAAACAAAAAAAAATTATAAAAACAATAAATTCGTAGAATGGACGTAATATAAGAATAATATAAGAATAGGAAGTAATATTTGTACAGCGCCCCTGAGGTGATTTCCCACAAAAGCGGCGCTATAGAAATGGTCCGATTATTATTATTATTATTAAATAATAATGTTTCCTTAACTATTTTATAATGACGTGACTCCTATTGACTTATATTGTGTTATATTGTTTGGGTCTTGTGAAGATACTGAGTAGTGGGGAATAAGTATTTTTAATTTCTTTATTGATTAATGTTATATTAGGATCATTCGTTAGTTTATTAATTTCCAATTGTTCGAGTACATTTAATCTAAGACCCTTTCTTTCTAAATGTAAGGGTTTATGCTTATTGTTGTCAAGCGGGATATGATTATTTAATAAGAGATGTTCTGCGAATTTTGAAAAGGTGCTTTTATTATTATAACATCGTACATGTTCTTTGAATCTAGTTGAAAAACCCCTTCCCGTCTGCCCGATATAGGTAGCGTTACACTCGGCGTGATTACATTTTAATTGTGCAAATGAGTGCCTTTTAATGTTTGGAAATATATTGAAAAAATGCAATATCAACCCAGTGATAAGAAAAATTATTCCATCTCGTTAAAATTTCCGTAGAAACAAATTTTCTTTTCAATGATACCTACTATCAACAATATGATCCAAAAGTCATAAACATAATTCTTAAATATCCCTTAGGTAAAAACATTATATACTATGTCAGATATGTAGACGATATCCTCATATATTGTAAATTTCAATAATTAAATCTCTATATATAAAAAAAAAATGTTTAAAAAAGAAAATTACTCGACGGGTTTCGCTGAAAATAGCACAGTTTGTTCTTATTAGTGCCGGGAATGTTTAGAGAATAGTTTTAGAAATCCAGTATGTAAAACTGTTGCCATAACGTTTGAAATTTTGTATGAAAAACATTGAACCCGCCATGTTGTGTTGGTTAGCCCATAGATATAACACTCTGGTTAGCCATAGATTATTTAAAAGAAGAAGTTTAATTTGGGTAGAATATTTTCAACAATGAAAATACAAGTAGGTACCTACATAAAAACTATATTATTCAAATACATTTTGAAAAAATAAATGTTTGGAATGAAAAAAAAATTCAAACGAATGTTTCTTTCCATTTTGTTTAGAGATAATAATAGTCGTCACAACGCATTACTTTCACTGTCAAATCAATTATGGCACACAACTTTATTTAAATTTACACTACTAATTCATATTTTCCTGCTATTATACAACAACGTCTTAAGTGATTTAATTATTTAAGCGATAACCCCTCACCAAACACAAGAACCTTGTTTCTTTATGGTGAGGAACAGCTATATTATATTTTTGTTACACTATTTGAATCATGTTTTATTTATATACTTACTGTAAAAAAATA
Organism: Halesus radiatus; assembly: GCA_022606495.2. Taxonomy (NCBI): domain Eukaryota; kingdom Metazoa; phylum Arthropoda; class Insecta; order Trichoptera; family Limnephilidae; genus Halesus; species Halesus radiatus. Next base: position 82,956 of record JAHDVE020003077.1, on the reverse strand, counting down.
ATCTTATTAAACTATATAAATAAAATAAATAAACGTCATAACTTTATTCCAAAAAAAATATTATTCAGAGCAAAGCCGGGTAGCTAATTTAAAAATAAAAATTATTAAAATTGATCGGTTTGAACATTTTTGGCATACTTTTTCTTGGAATATTTAGTCTCAGAGGGCGTGTTTCGCATAAAACGGAAAATCGTATACTGTATACAAAAAAGAATTATTTCAATAAACAACAAAAACGTCTCTTCAAAACTTACATTAAAAAAAAATCTAAAGAAAAAATTTAGAATAATCAGATTTAAAATAATTTTAAAAAATGTTCACCGTCTGAACGAGTAGCTAAAATCCAATTTTAAAAAATATGCCAAACTAGTTATTTGAACAATTGTAAAACTGCCATTTTTAATTCGCACTGGATAAGGAGGAAAAAATTCTAAAAATCTATGTATTTTTCATTATACGTATGGTTTCGAAGGTAAGACCAAGAATGAAAAAAAGATTTTCAGTTTTTTAGACAATTTTTTATTTATTTTTAACCTACATATACGAGTATACCGAAGGCCACAGGCTAATGTAGTATCTTCCACCAGCACACAGAGCTTAATGTTGCGTGAATACGGAAAACTTTTTATTTCCAAATTTAAACAAATTAATAAATAACAGTCGGGGGACCTTATACAATTTGGCACCAGTAAGTTTTCTTGAAAATCTGTGTAGATCGCACTTCTACGAATTTCGTCTTCAGTGAGAATAGCCGTAATTAACGACCACTATTCTATTACTCAGTTCCACGAACAAGTGCTTAAATTCGTGTACAACAATAAAACAGCCTTAAGGGAGGCAACACTGAATATCCGTTGCTTTTAATTTTATGACTTGGAAATCATTGGCCAATCAAAAGGTCGATAAAACATTTATACGATATATTTTTATACGTTATTTTATTTTTAAATGTTTTCCATATTTTTTTATGTCTGAAGCCAGTGGGACTATGGCATCCGCTTTGCGGTATGTTATGAGGCTGGAGGTAGTTAGAATGGGAAGGAGATGGCGTAGAGGAAGGTGAATAAGCACCTGGTTATTCAGATCTGGTAACCAAAAATGGATAAACTCTTTTCAAGCAGTGTTTCGATACTAAACCAGGGCAATACAGTTTCACATGTTATGTCCACTTGAGGGCGATACTCTCAGTATCGCCCTCAAGTCTTATCAGTCCACCATTCAGATTCGAAAAATTTAATGAAATAGATCTATCCATGTGTGGCGACCAAATCTGAATAGCCAGGTCCCTTTTTCACCTTCGTCTTCCTCATCCCCCCCCCCCTCTCCACACTACCTCCACCCGCACAACATGATTCAATAGGGGGTGCCATTTTCTAACTAGCTCCGGTTAGCAAGGAGCAGTTGGGACTCTTGTACGGAATTCCTAATAAACCTTTCCGGACACATATATTTAGATACATAAAGTCCAAGACTTACAACCTTGGGCCAGATCGGGGCTTCCTGGCTTGAACAATGGTCCTTCGATCCGAATTAAATTCCTATCGTCGTTAACACTGGGTAACATACCGTTTCAGATCTGAATAACAAATGACAGTGTTAAAACATAATATATGATGATTCCTACATATCCAAGTAATCCTAAATTTTCTTGTGGAATTCTAAATGTTTAGATGCTGAATTTAAGGCTTTAACGCATTTCTTAATAACGCCATGTCAACAGCCATTTCCCAGCCTAGTGACATTAACCCCCATTAGAAAATTCTTATGGTGAAGTGAAGCCAGAACTCTGCGTGTTACTTATATGAACCACAACCCTAAGGACACGTCAACAGTCAACTGCTAACTGTCAACGATCTGCCGTTTTATATTTTAGTGTTTTTATTAATTACTAGCTGATGTGTACCCAGCTTTGCACTGGACATATATTTTTTGGAATAAAGTTATGAAGTTGTGAATTCTTGCTTGTCATTAGGGTGCCATAATTGATTTGACAGGGAAAGTAACTATCTCTAAATAAAGAAACAAAGAAACATTAGTTTGATAATTTTATTTCATTCAATACATTTTTTTCTAAATATGTCTAAATAATAAATTTCTTGAGTAGGTACCTGCTTGTGTTTTCGAGTTTGAAAATATTCTACCCAAACAAAACTTCCTCTTTTGAATATGTAATCTGTGGCTAACCAGAGGAGGTATATCTATGGGCTAACCTCAATAGAACACGGCTGGTTCAATGTTTTAATACTAATTCTATTTCCATTGTGTTCGTAATCTCATTGCTCGTTTCCCGATTGCAATTATTGTATTATGTATTTAAGTGATTTATGTGTATTTAAAAATGACACGTTGCTGGTATTTACCGTGTTTCTTTTTACGGTGTTTGCCGTGTAATGAAAAGAGTTTTTCATGACACAAGAGGGCATTTTGAAATTTATTTGCGCAATTTGGTCAGAGACAGCAGACAACCTCACACGACGCTTGATAGTTTAATACTGAATCAAAGTACGGCAATTACCGTATATTTTTCATGCCACTTTGTGGGCTCTACAGCGTATCTATTGTTTTTGCTGTCATTGAAATCGGTTGACAGTTATTTCAACCAAAACTACCGACAAAAAAATTTTGGAGCTCCGAATGTAAATGTATTGTGTGGACTATAAACAACGATGAAAAATAATAATAATAATATTTTTATATGAATACCTCACAAGAGTCCCAACTGCTCCCAACCATCTGGAGCCAGTGAGACTATGGTATTCCCAATTGAGGAATGCTGTGAGGCTGAAGGTATTGGGGAGGGGAAGGAGAAGGGGAAGAGGAACGTGGGGAATACCTGGCTATTCAGATCTGGTCACCAAACACGGCTAAAAGCCATTTAAAGCAACTTTTCAATTCTGAATTGTGGTCTTTAACCAGGGCGATACTGAGATTATGGTTTTCGTTGATTTTAATATGGGATATATTAAAGGTTTAAAAGGAGCAAGGATAACCAAACACTTATCGAATGATGTCCATATAAACGAACATGCTTCCATAAAAGTAAGTTTACTCTGGCGAACAAGAGAGCACTCAAATTTTCAAATGTTTCATTTTCCAAAAATCGTAGTGTTTAGTTGGGGAAGGTAGGCACGATAAATAGCAATTAAGGTAGGAATCAACCACATTATCCTTTCAGAACCAAATAAATAATGATTAAAAGAAAGTATTTTGTACTAGTCGCTTTCCAAGGAACTTTTTTTTTTATTTTCCAAAATCTGTGGAAGAAAATATTTACACAATCTTAATTGGAGATGAAACCCCGTACTAAGTTTTTAATAAACTCCGCCCTGTGAAATCTTTACACAGAGTGATTTATTAAGTAAACCGGGAATACTTTTAATCATAAAGCGAACTTTTTAATCACAGCGCTAAGATAATTTAACCCTAAAAAGGTTAACGTTAAAACTTCGTTAAAATAATTATTAAGGTTAACTATTTTAATTAAATTTTGTATTTCTCCACGTCGGTTATTATTATAATGCCTGCCCTACACTCTATATCAGTGATGGTCAACCTTTTCAGCTGACAATATGTTCGTGGGCCGCAGGGGGTGGGGTACTACAGGTTAACATGGTTAAATTTGCAGTCGATCTAGATTTTATTTTTGAAATCGTTCAAATGTTATAACTGTTCGAAGCCAGTAACTAACTAACTAACTAACTAACCATCACGCCGTTTCCCCGCAGGGGTAGGCAGAGAGGACGGACCGCCAAACAACTCGATCTTGGCATACACTTCTTGCTTCATTCACTTTCATACAACGTCTCATACATTCTCTTCTGTTATTTAGACTTCTGACATGGCACGACTCAAGTATTTGATTCACTTGATCGTGCCACGTCTTCCGTGGACGTCCCCGGCTTCTTCTTCCATTCACATTCGCGTCATATATTCTCCTTACACTCCTTTCTTCATTCATTCGCTCTACATGCCCAAACCATCTAAGCGACCCTTTCTTAATCTTGCTCACTACGCTTACATCAGCCTTGCATTCTTTACGAATCTCAACATTTTTCAAACGATCATAGATGGTTTTACCACACATTCGTCTCAGAGATCTCATTTCTACAGCATTCAGTCTACTTTCATCCTTCCTCTGCCAGTTCCATGCCTCACTGCCATACATCAGAGTTGGCATCAGCACTCCATGTGGACTGCTAGCTTCGCTTCTTTGGACAACTTTTTGTTTGCGCCAACCGCATTCAGTCCTCCGTTAATGGAGTTTCCTGCATTCACCCTTCTTTCAATATCCCTATCAGTCTTTCCAACTCTCGTAAACATACTTCCCAAATACACAAACTCGTCTAAGCCAGTATGTTTTAAATAATCAAAATTAATTTAATTAATCAAAAAAACCAGCCATTCTGAATTAAAACCATTATTTGTTTTTGTGTTTAATTCGTAGAACTCTATATAACTTTATTTTGGAAATTTAATGCTGGAATAAAATTTATTAATGTTATTATTACGTTCTGCAGGTATTTTAGTTTGTTATTATAATAGCTGTTTCGGCTTTCAAAACAGTTTTCAGTTTATGTGTTTGAAAGCCGAAACAGCTGTCACAATAATAAAAACTAAAGTACAGAATTTAATAATAACATTATAAAATTTTATTTACATTAAATTAAAAAAAAAAATAAAACTAGTTTTGAATTACCAATGATAACCATCTTAATAACCCTTAGTCAAATTTTAAACAATAGTACATTATAACCCTTAAGTAGGCAAACTTCGCGATGTAATGAAAGAGCATTGGTAATAAAAATGAAAACATTCTGATGTTCATTATAAGTACATACATAGAAATAACATAAATAGATCATGTTTAAGTAGCAGTTTGCAAGTTGATAATGCCTTCGGAAGGCGAAACAGCTGTCACGCGTAATAATAAGTACCTAGCAGAATTTTTTTTTAATAAATAGTTATTAATACATTTTAAAAACTTTAAATCATTACGGTAACCATTTGACCAACTAACGGTCTCCGTGGTTGAGTGGTTACGATCATTGGATACAAATCCGGAGGTCACGGGTTCAATTTCCGGCGTGCCTAAGTAAATTTTATTTGATTTCACTGTGTTATTTGACAATTTATTTATTTTAAATAATATTTAGTATATTTGCGGCACGTTCCAGTGATGGATACTGTCAGTATCACCCTGGTGAAAGAACACGATTCAGAATCGAAACGTTGCTTGAAATGACTTTAGTAGTATTTGGTAAGCAGATTTGAATAGCCAGGAACTTTCCCACCTTCCTTCTTCACCATCTCCTTCCCTTTCTCGATACCTTCAGCCTACGAACATACCCCAATTAAGAATGCCATAGTCTAACTGGCTCCACACGGCTGGGATCAGTTGGGACTCTTGTGTGGTAATCACATAAAAAAATAATAAAACAATGAAAGAACGTTAAAAAAATGTGAAATCAATGAATACCGTTAATTTTTTTAACATTCTGCAATTATAAATAAAATGTTAAAAAAATGCTTGTAATTTTGGGCGGTTTATTCAAAATAATGAAGACGGGCAAGTTCGTTGCGATGGTATTTTGCAAAACAAGACTGGCCGTTGCGCCCTGAAATTGGAACGATTGTTGTTAAATTGGAAATAACAAAATTCAATTTTGTCACTTATTTATTTTTCAGACATAAGATCACCACAACCAATAAATGCTGTTGATTTTTATTTAGCCAAGTGGGCCGGCGGTTGTGCATCACTGCTCTACATAAAAAAAAAGATTCGAGAGTTTTAGTAAATTTAGTTACCCAGCATTCCCGAGAAACAGCCATGGGTAAAAACTAAGCTCTCTCATGTAGAGGAATCGTAATTCCATTACAATAGTTCGCGATCAATATTACAGTGATCATTCTAGGAATCAAAATTCTGTGACAAGAAAATTTTCCACTAATATTTCGCCCTGTCGGATTATTGTGACATCAGCACAGCTTCCAACCACAGAATAGGAATTTCCCTAGAGGGGCAAACACATGTGAATTAGGGTAAGTGGATTGGGACAACGTGAGAGGGACGAGGGTTGTGACACCAGTTGGTGATTCGTTGAAAATGACAACTTATTTAGACTAAAGGTAGATTAAGAAAGAAAAATGAATTATTCTTCATAAATAATATTCCATATATATAATAAAAAGGTATTAAAAATAATTTTATATGATACAAAAACGAAAAAAATTTACTGTCTTTTTTTTTTACAAAAATTACTTAAGAGGAACGGCTGCGCGACCTGTTTCATACAAAACATAATTTTTTTTATTATTAAATACATTTTTAGATTATTAAATACATTTTTAGATTAATAAATACATTTTTAGATTATTAAATACATTTTTAGATTATTAAATACATTTTTAGATTATTAAATACATTTTTAGATTATTAAATACATTTTTAGATTATTAAATACATTTTTAGATTATTAAATACATTTTTAGATTATTAAATACATTTTTAGATTATTAAATACATTTTTAGGCATGTAAAGAATTATGTGCATGCGGATGATACTGCTTTGGTAATTTCTAGCAGTGATTTGCACACATGTATGGACCTTTTACAAAAAAGGCTACATTGAACTTTTAAAATGGTCTCATGACTCTGGATTAATTAAAATGCAAAAAAAAAACTAAATTGATGCACATAAGATCCCCAAATGTAAAGGTATATATTACACAAGAAATAAAAACATACCTCAGATTGTTTACACGATGGAATTCCTGCATCGTGTACATTTGAAAATGTTGAACTTTTGAAATCATATGTTTATTTGGGTGTCATTATTGATTATTTTTTTAAGTGGGATTTACAAATAAATAAGGTTTGTGTGCGATTAATATCAATTGTTAGTATATTAATTAAATTAAAATTCTTTGTTGCAATCTGTACACCTCAAATAATTTATTTATCATTAGCGGAATCTGTTATAAGGTATGGAATTCAGCCTGGGGACTTTCCTCTAAAACAAACATCAATCATGTTCAATCAGTACAAAATTCATTGGTTAAATTATTAGCTCAAATAAGTTTATACGAACAAAGGCATAATATTCCATACTTTTATCAGTCTCAAAATACTTTCAGTTAGATCAATTCTGTGGTACAAAATTTATTTCAACACATTAATAACCCTATATATAATACAAATAGACTAGAGCACACTTACAATACTCGTCTCAATTTTAATGAAGGATTAATGGTTCCTAAGCATACAAGCAAATATGGACAAATAACTTTAGATCACATGATTCCTAGTTGTATAAAATATGTTTCCCGCTGAAAAAAAAAACTGTATTAAAACTAAACCATTAATAAACACATTGAAAACTTGGCTAGCTGAAAGAATCTATTTGTATTAGAAATATGAAAATGTTATTTTATTTATGATTTATTACTTTCGTTTACGTTTTTATTTTATTCATCTTTTTAATATATTCTTCTAGAAATATTTTAGAGTAAGATTATTGATAAATATTTATATTTTAAGTTTTTGACATATGTTATTTATGTTTTTATTTTACATACTTTGTAACCTTGTCTAAAAATGTAACGTTTTAAATAACAAGCTCCCGTCAGACAAACTACAAAAAGGTAGTTTATCGGGACTTTTTGAATTGTATTTTATGTCTTGTAAAATTAAATTTAAAAAATGGAGCGCAGCCGTTCCTCTTAACATTTGATACACGAACAGATAGATGAAGAAGGATTGTCATTTTTATTTTTAAAAAAATTCCGGGTTACGAATAACCTAACAATTTTTGAAAATTCTCTACAACCATCATACTAAGCGGAAAATTTTACTTGTGTCGCGATGGAGGACTTAGCCAGCTGAGGAATTGAACCCAACGCGACATTAAAGACATTCAACATTAAAACATGCATATAGAAAAGGGTCACATTTCTGATATGATTTTGATAAGTTACCAGTGTCAATTAAAAAAAAAATATATATATACTAAATATTTTTCTTTTTAAAAACGTTATTTCTATCATATAACATTTTCAGATATAGTAGATATGTTCAACTGCACGGGATGCAATTACTAGAAGACCATAATAGCATTCATCCTAGACAATTACTAACAAGGGACGTGCCTATAGCATAAGCATGAGTGAATGTGCTGTGGGTTTTGTATATTCGCTTTTGCTGCAAATCATATCGAATTATACAAAGGGAATGTTATTGCTAAATTTGTTCGTAACATTTTAAATATTTTGGGAATACGACCCATACTATCGATGTATCTATTGCAATATGTTTTGCACCTGTGTCATTATTATATTTTAAATTTTATCATAAAATATGTGAAAGCCCTATAGGACATATACATCATCTTCTTTTTCTTCTTATTCTATTATATAAAGAAGAATGTCCCGGGCGGGTGTGTGTATATTTTGTATACAAATTGCCAGTTTTATTTCGAGCTTGATGAAATTTTTGCACACTCGACCATCAAAACAAAAGAAAGGTCACTGTCTACATTTTGAAAAATCATTCCCATCCCCCTTTCCCACTCTTCAAAGCAGAAAGTGGTACTTCTTGATGAAATTTCGCAAATTGACGTAAAAAATAAAACAATAAAACAAAACATAAACATGATAACTTCAAAACTTTTCTCCGAACCATTCATAACCTCGGGCAACGCCGGGTACTTCAGCTGGTAAATAAATAATAAATTATATAAAGAAGAATGTCCTGGGCGAGTGAGTGTTTGTTTTGTAGATAAAACTAAAGTTTTATTCCGGGATTGATGAAATTTTTCGCACATGACCTTCAAATGAAGAGGAAGGTCACTGTCTACACGAGATTTAAAAAACCACCCCCTTTTCCACCCTTAAAGCCAAATTTTGATACTTTTTCATGAAATTTTGCACATTTGACGTAAAAATTAAGACGAAAACTACTTGGTAGGTGTAGGGATAGGGGTATCTTTAAAAAATTGGCGGGAATTTCAGCTAGTAATAAATAACAAAAAAAATTGAATAATAATATTATCATTATTTTGAATTAAAAATTCCCCTATTCCCCCCTTAATCTAAGCACACAAAAAATATGAAATACTCTTTTTGAAGTTCCTTTAATTCGTCTTCCTTGTATTTTCCCCCAATTAGGAACTGAACGTTGGACTTGTCACGGTTGACCTAGTTCCCATACAATATGGAAACTTTTTCCTTTTCACGAGTTGTTTTACTTTGGTCAGATTATTCAACTAAGATAAGGCAGAAGAGAGATCTGTGAAATGTTTTTTTTTCTTGAAATGATTAATTTCAGTTAACGGAATGATAATAATTAATTCCATTAATTACGACTAACCACAGTCTTGCAAATGGAGCACTTAAGAGATTCATACTACTCGTTCCATTTTATCTTTATATATTTTTCAGATTATCTCCATACAGCGGTCATCTTTGGGGATGCTGTCTGGAGCATAGAGTCATGCAAATAGAGTCGACGTTCCTTGCAAAATCACTATAAAAAGTTGTTCTCGCGCATGAAGTATGAAAGGGGGTGAAGCGGTTGTCGATGTCAACCGAATCCTTCCGACCGCGAACGAACGGAACGAAATTTTTTGAGTTTTTTTAGCAATAAAAGGCAGTTTTACAGTATATTGATTATGGTCAAACCGATGAAAGATTAGACCATTGATTTTTCAATTTTTCTTTCCAGAACTACTTATGAAGTCATGTAGGCATTTTGCAGTAATCTTTAGAGATCTATACTCGGCGAGCGCTTATAAAGCCTGTGTTTCCCCATTGTAGCCAATTGGCCTCATTTATGCTGCCTGTATTTCGAACACCGATGTTTACTTAATTTATGTACCTCAATGGTGCGGAGGCTCTTTTTAAGGAAAGGAAGGAGTGGACATGGATCTCTTGAAGTGACCCATGTTGTACCACAGAGGCTGGCAAACGCTCCAGAGCCAGGCTGTTGAACTCAAACGAGCAGTTGATATTTGTCACATTCTCATGTGACAAATTTCAACTGTGTACAAATGTTAGGCGCAGGCGTATTGCGTTTTTTCCGACGATGCATCAATGCCGAGGAGATTAATGACCCTTATTTTTCAGAATATCTTCCATTAAAATACCGGTAGAACTAGGACAGCATTCCCACCTGACTTCTGTGCTCTAAAGATTGCAATCCATTTGTTAAGATAGTAGAATGTATCAAACGGACCGCCCGTTTTTGAACAGTCCAGGGGTTTTTTCAGATATTTTGGTTAAATAACAAAAAAAAATTAAATTATGACCTGAAGGCTCTAAGTAGTTTCAGATTCAGTGTCGTAATATTCAAAATGATGTACTAAATTTCACATGTTCTTCTCTGATACACGTGGTTGGCCCGGACTTTTTTTCCTTTACAGAGACATTCAGTTTGTTCAAATTGATGATATGAACAACAAATGCTTTTTTAAAAAGAGGTTCAATGTTAAAGTGGAGACGAAAGGTACACTTCACTACAGTTGCAGACTCAGTTTAACAAAACTCATGAACACAGAAAACTTTGTGCTGCATTGCAACCATTTTACTTACAACTGGTGCGAAGTGGCTGCATAGCGGCACGACCACTCTAGCGGTCTTTTGCGCAACTACGAGCGTTCTAGCGGTGGAATTTGAAACTTTCGAACCTCCTCTTTCAATTGCTATTCACGCATAACATATTTATTTGTTATTAAATTAAAAAAAAAAAAAAACGAAAACATTAGCTTCTCGTCTCACTATGACAGTCCTGTATTGAGTTATTCACACTATACACAACTCTAAAATCTACAGTAGATCTTTAAGTTGGGCCGTACATTTATAGATTACAACAATAATAAATTCATTGTAACCCAAATAACTATCATAATGCATCTGAATTCCAATTAGCCACAATCATAGGGACCATATTTTTGTTAACAAGAAGTAGTGAGTAAATAATAATAGGTAAATAATAATAAGTAAATATTAATAAGAAAATAATTATAAATTAATAATAAAAAAATAATAATCAGTAGATAGTAATAAGTGTATAATAATGCACATATAATGTTAAATAAATATTAATAAGTAAATAGTAATACGTACAATAATAACAGTAAATCAGGAAATATAGCGGTACGAAATTAGGTTCATCATTTTGAATAACCCTGTACAGATTCGATTGGTGAAAAGGTACAAATGGACATAAAAAGCCCGTCGTCATTCAAGGGTTGAAGCGGGTTAAAAAGTTTCCCCTCGTTACAACTCAAGCTAAAGTTAACGACTTCGGCTTCATACAGTTTAATATTGCGAAAAGAAATTCACCTCTAGTCTACCAAATTATTATAAACGAGGTGTTTCAGATTGGATCCGGTTATTTTTCTCGTATAAATTTTACCGTAAAACTTTCACGAGGAAAAAATCCTAAAATAAATCAAAATTGAAGCTTTCTATGATATTGGTCACCCTTGTAATATAAATAAATACTCGTAGCTTATTTGTTTATTTTTATTAAACCATAGATAATAGAAACAACGGAGATTGGTTCATTAAAGATTATTACAATGAAATCGTGCACACGAACTACTGAGAATCGAATATTATGATTGACTCCGCCCCTTTGATAGTCCGTGCATTTTGGTCGTAGCTCAATGACAGTAGGCACGCAAACATGCCATTCCTCTCTTTGTTTCCATGTTAAGATACTCCCAAACGTCTCGAGCCAGTGAGACTGTGGCATCCCGGATTGGGTAATATTGTGAGGCTGAAGGTAGTGAGGAAGGAAAGGAGATGGGAAAAAAGAAGATGTGGAAGTACCTGGCTATTTAGATCTGGTCACCAAACACGGCTAAAGCAATTTTAAGTAACGTTTCGATTCTGAAAGATGGTCTTTCATAACGGCGACACCGGACGTATAAATAATAATAATAATTTATGTAAAAATCAATGTAAGTTTGTTTATTTGTACTCGATTTTCTCGAAAAATACTCCACTGATTTCGCTGAAAATAGCACAGTTTGTTTTTATTAGTGCCGGAAAGGTTTATAGAGTAGTTTGAATGAAATCCAATATGTAAAACTGTTGCTAAAACGTTTAAAATTAGTATGAAAAACATTGATACCGCCATGTTTTATTTAGGTTAGCCCATAGATATAACACTCTGGTTAGCCACAGATTGCATATTCAATTATGATACCCTAATGACAAGCAAGAATTCACAACTACATAACTTTATTCCAAAAAAAAAATCCATAGCAAGGTCGGGTACACATCAGCTAGTAAATATATACATTTTGAAAAAACACAAATTAATCAAATAAGATTTATTCCTGATTCGTAGACAAGGATAGTAACCACTCAACCACAGAGGCCGTCAAATAATTTAAACCTTTACTTATATCAAAAGAATTATTGGTTTCTAAAATGCGATTGCCAAATTCTGAATAATTGTTATTTTTTAAACACCTTCGGTGTTCCTTAAAGCTAGTAATGAAATTACTAGAAGTCTTTCCCATTTAAAAATAGTTTATCAAATTAATTTATATAACTCCGATTTATTTAAAATAATTTTTAATTCTTTTTTCAAGGTAAATCCGTTGTTAATGTGTTTGAAAAACGTATATAAAATATGATTAAATCGTGAAATTGATGTAAAATAATCGCTTCTGTGAACACGTCGACCTCAAAATAATACATTAATTTAACGATAATATTGTGGTATATCCCAATACCCCTACAAAGCTCTCACAAAATGATAATATTATGATTTATATTCAGCGCTGTATTTTCATTCCGAGTATTTTCAATCTGTTGGTGAAATCCCTCCCTGAATACTTAATATGTTCCCACTTACCACTTAGCGTATTGTCTCAGGGCACGTTATTCCAATTCTCATGGAAACAGTTAGACACTGGATGGAGAATTAAAGGGGTTATGTTATTTCCCCTATCCTCGGAAGCAGCTCGTAAAAGCACAAAAAAGTAAAAAAAACAATCATAAATATAGATAATGGAAGATAGCCATTTTATCTTGTATTTTTTCGGCATTCACTATATGGCAATTACTAGACATTTTTTTTTGAAGTTTTAATTTACCATGTACTTTTGCTATTTTTGGTTTAATAAATTCGCTACCGGTTTCGACACAACCGTGCCATTAACTAGCGTTTTAAGAACGTTTTAAGAACGTTTTAAAAAGTTATAAGAACGCTAGTTAATGGCACGGTTGTGTCGAAACCGGTAGCGAATTTATTAAACCAAAAATAGCAAAAGTACATGGTAAATTAAAACTTCCAAACAAAATAGCCATTTTAAATAATTTATTAATAAATATATTATATATAAATAAAATTATCCTTTTTTGTATGGCGCTATACTTCTTGTTAAAATTTGTAGCCCCCTTTTAAATAGACATGTTTTTAAGCTTTTTTTAAGTTTTCGAAAATGATTTCTGACTTTAAGGCAAATGGAACATCATTCCAAGAATGTGGATCCAGTACATTGATATTTTTGTCCCCAAATTTAACAGCATTCGTACGAGAGGATTCAAATAGTCTATTCAACACATCAGACTTAGCCGACATGAGCGTGAGTAAGATTGTACCTTACGTAGAGATCAGTCAATATGATGGTGCCAGCCCGTTCAGTGACTTATATACCATAAGACAATTTTTAAACTGAACTCTTTCTATGACTCGATGCCAGTGTAGCCAATCATGTAGAAGAGGAGTGATGTGATAATATTTGGTGACACCGTATACTAGACGAGCTGCTGTGTTGAGCACTCCTTGCAGTCTGTTCAAATGTACATTAGGCAGACCAGTGTACAAACTATTGCAGAGACTACAAGAGCAATTACTAGTCTTAGCAAAATCTTTTGGGAGACATCTTATGGATTTCAGGATTATGCTACTCTGTTTAAAAAATGCTCTACTCAATTAAATTGTAAAACTGAGTACCCGACCGGGCGTCAGTCTTACACTAAAACGACAAAAACCTATATTCTAATTAACATTCCAAGATTATATGCATACATATTTTGGTCAGAAGAACAATAAATTCTATACCACACAATTGTATGATGCTCTTCCAAGTGATATTCGAAATACTACGGTGATACAAAAATTTCAAAAACAATTTCAAAATATGGCTAAATAAACATAAAGATGAGGAAATCACCAAAATTATGAAGACAACATAAGTGTCAATGACAGCAACACCCTACAGTTGCCTTGGAACAGGAAGGAATCTCTGGTGAGGAGGACTCTGAATATAATAGATTATTATAATTTACTTATATATTACAACGTTCCGTATTAATAAATTAAAGTACAAATGGTTCTTAATAATCAAATAATAAAAAATGAAGAAGATAATATTAACATAACCTAAATGAAAGATGAAACCGGAGAAAAGGACAGAAACTAAAAATACATACTGAAATATTTTTAGTTTCTGTCCTTTTGTCCGGTTTCATCTTCCATTTAGGTTATGTTAATATTATCTTCTTCAATGATTAAATATTACGATGAGGTTCTTAAATCTCAATAAAAATAATTAAAAATTAAAAAAAAATTTAAAAAAATAAATAAATAAATAAAAAATGAGATTATGTCTTACAGCGATACTTATTGTTTTTTTAAATAATATATGATATCATAGGGGTTGGGATAGGGATAGGGGTAGGGGTTCGGGATGGAGTAAAGGTAGGTTAGAGGCAGAGGTAGGGGTAGGGGTAGGGGTAGGGGTAGAGGTAGGGGTAGAGTAGGGGTTAGGGTAGGGGTAGTAGTAGGGGTAGGGGTATGGGTGGGGGTAGGGGTAGGGGTAACGGTAGGGGTAGGGATAGGGATAAGGGTAGGAGTAGGAGTAGAGGTAGGGATAGGAGTAAGGATAGGGGTAAGAGTAGGGGTACCTGTAAGGGTGGCACATTACAACCTCAAAACTTTACTACAAACCATTCATAACCCCGGGCAACACCGGGCACTTCGGCTAGTAATAAATAAAGATCCTTCACAGTCGAACAATCTAAGGTGAGCAGAAGTGTGTAGTTACTGGTACCTCACAATACTGCTTAATTTAATGAAATAACTCTTGAGAGCTTTGTCGATGGGACACGCAATTACTCGAGAGGGGGGGGTGGGGTGGCGAAATATTGACATGGGGGCGATAGCGATGGCGATAGTCTTCCCATACTTCGAGACAAAGGACACTGTAGACCAGGAATGGACTGGAGCAGGATTCCGGATTTTGAAGCTATTCTTGTAATTATTATACATAAATCTTGTATACTCTGCAATAATTGACGTGAATCTGTTTCACCGATTCAAATTCGATTCCATTACGATATTTTATTTTACTTTTGTTTTATTTTAGAAAGAAACAAATATTTCCAGGTTACGAACAATCTGACAATATTTGAACTCCTACCGCTATCAAAACCGGAAAATGTTCCTTGTGCATTGAATATACCCAGCAGAATTTCCAACAAAAAATTTCAACTCAGATTCTAACTGATCACTTGAGGATCTACCTAATTCCTAACTGAATCTTTCAACGAGTGATCCTTTTTCCTCAACATTTTATTCGCTGGTTTTGATTAGTGAAGGCAGCTGTTGTGTATTTTTTATTCGATCTCGGTAAAAGAGACACTTCCAGGTGTACGATATTTCAGGATTCATAAGAGTTGTTTGGATTATATATTCAGGGTTCAGTCCCAGAAGACTAAAGCAAAATTTAAAGTACATAATTTGAAAAATTGGAGTTGATTTCAGACATGGAAGAGTTGGAATGTTGAATAGAGGTGACACAATTTTAGAAACAAAAAAAACATTTTTTAGAGAGGGACAATAAAAAATAAATAATAATTTACAGAACATATTTTAATATAAGTGTATATTAATGGGTATTATTAATTAATACACAAAATGACTGCCTTAACACAGGCTAACCCAGTGAAGCGGGTTATGTGAAATATTAACTTTTAATTGCTTTTCTTTACTTTACATATTAACTGCTGTTATTATATTATTTGATTTTCTTTTTATATATCTACTTTAAAAACCACTGTACGCTTTACTATATATATATATATTTTAGTTAAAAGATATTATCATTATAATTATAAAAGAGTGGTTTTTAGGCTAGGTAACTATAAACATTTAAAAAACTCCAATCTTCCATATTCTTATGAAATTTGACAGTTAAAATAAAATTTATTCATAAATTCTCCATCCCTCTCTCTATAATTTGAAATGAAAGTCAGAAAAAATCGTAAAAAAGGAGAGAAACCAAAAAATCGGGACGATTTTTTTGTAAAAATGGAAACCACGGTTTTGATGCATGTTTATGTATTTATTTTTAAATCGACTCAAATGATTTGTTTCTTTATATCAAACATCTCACAACCGGAAGGAATTTATATGTCAATGAGGAACTCCAGTGAAAAATATTATAGCTTAAAAACTATATATTCACATAGATCAACAAACGTCGATTCTGAATATATAAGTTATATTTTATGCATAATGTACGTAGAATTTATTCAAAATTTAATACAAACCCATCACAACAAATCGCCTTGTTTAGTTGGTGCCATTGGAACGACTTCAGGCGGTTATTTGTGCCTAAATTCTTTCTGTGTAAATTTATTCTGTGTGACCGTGTGACGTCACGCGGTTACCACTCGTATTAGAACCTTTTTGGTGAACTTTAAAAAATCACTCTTTGAGCATTAATTTATGTATGGACACGAAATTTAAAAAAAAATGGAGCGGAATTCTTTATTCACTGGGGAATTTCTGATTGGTTACTTTACAAGATAAGTCCAACCCTGTTAGGTACCTTCCTCCGTAGGTTATCGACCTTTTCGGGCAGCTGAAAGGGATAGCTTTATTTTCATTAGTTTTTAGACAATTGAAGCCGAATATTTAAATCAATTGCTTTATGTAAATTCCGCTCAAGAAACCCGCAGTTTAACCTCATTGCCTTTGTTCTCTGATTTGCGTTTTTTGTTTATGTGAATACCAGTGGCGTGCAGTCCATCCATAAAGGCTGAAAAGCTTTGCCTAACCTAACAAAAACATATTTTGTTGGATATCAGCGGAATATGATAATTAAATGCAATTTTCAAATATCCAATGCAGATTCATACTTGAACTGCAGACAGCCTACTTTTAGTCATAGAGCAATGCACTGGTGAACACTGTACGAGAGCTCAAACTATTTCCAATCTTCTGGAGCCAGCATGGCATCCCCAATTGTGGTATGTTGCAAGACTGAAGGGAAATAGAGGGAGATGAGGGTTGGGTAGTACCTTGCTGTTCAGATTTGGTCACTGACATAGATAATTAATCATTTCATGTATTGTATCAAATCTAAATAACGTTTCCAATAAATCAGTTCTTTCATAACTTGGCAACAAAAACTAATAATAAAACGATGCTTTCGAAAATCTTAATTATGATAAAAAAATATGTGTTCTTATTACATTATTCAAAACCTAATATATAATATAATATATAATACTTGACCCATTTTACTTTATTATTTTTATTTAATATAATTAAATATTAAATAAAATAGATTTTAGAAAGATATACCTTAAAATTTAATTAGAAAAAGCATACATTTAAAAAAGGAAACCTACCCAACTCAATAGAGAAACATTTCTTCTACTTGAGTTGGGGAGCAGCGCCATATAGCGACAGAAATGGTAACTAAGTATTAAAATAAGATACATGACAATGAATATATAGATATATTTTGAATAAATCTGAAAAAATTATTATAATTTTGTTTTATAAACGATAGAAATAAATATAGGTATCTACACAATAGAAAAATAAATGTGAGATATATCACTATTGTACTCGTAGAAACTCATTCGTAATACGGTTAATTTGAGGACAAAATATTCACCTAAATCTAACGATCTTTTTTTTCATCAAAAAGTATATCTAGTACGGATTAAAAGTAATTTATTTATTTTTGTTTTACAATATGAAATATAGGCCATTACAGTAACTGATTTTTCGCGATTTAAGAGGCACCTTTAACAATTATTTGGGGTCTAACGGTGATATAAAAACAAGTTTTACCCCATCGGCCTTGAAAATATAATGTAATGTAAAATTAAAATGTTAAAAAATGTATTATAACAAGCATTATGGTGGACTTTAAATTAAATTAAAAACGACCAATTTACGTTGTAACACAAATTTGCCGTACATAATTTAAAATATCAATCTGAAAACAGTTTTTTTTTTAAGTGTTTTGTTTTTATATTTTTATTTACATAGCAAATATGATAATATTTTTTAAAAATACAGTAAGCCTGTAAAATTATGATGTTTTTTTTTCTTGGCGTATACTTCATAATTTAAAACAAAAGTAAATTAAATACTTCTCAAGAGTACTAGATATTTAAACATTTAATTAAAAATATACATCATTCAGTTTGGGTGGGTATTTTGGCCTCAAATCCATAATTGAGTTATGTATGAAACCGGCAGCTCAGCCGTTCCTCTTAATACATCAGTATTGGTTCTAGAATAATATATTGTGGTTTGGATTAGATCTTACAAAACATAACTCCATGTACGTAGAAATAGAATTTCAGACCATTTTTTCTTTTGATCCTCCATAGCTTATTTAGTTGCGGTTTTTTCCTCCTTGTTATTCAATGCCCTTAGTATTCAGTGAAAAACCATGTACATAATGTTATATAATATTCTCTTGCTCTGTTGTTATTTGTACCTACTTTATATATATATTTTTTTTATATGAATACCGCACAAGAGTCCCAAACTGCTCCCAACCGTCTGGAGCCAGTGAGACTATGGCATTCCCAATTGGGGAATGTTGTGAGGCTGAAGGTATTGGGGATGGGAAGGAGAAGGGGGAGAGGAAAGTGGGGAAAAAGGTAAATACCTGGCTATTCAGATCTGGTCACCAAACACGGCTAAAAGCCATTTCAAGCAACGTTTCAATTCTGAATGGTGGTCTTTCACCAGGGCGATACTGAAAGTATCTTCCACTCTGGAACGTGCGCAAATATACTATATATTATTTTTAAATGAATTAATTGTGAAACAACAAAAATTACATAAATAAAAATTACTTGCGCACGCCGGGATTTGAACCCGCGACCTTCGGATTCGTAGTCGAGAGCCTTACCCCTCGACCACGGAGGCCGTCGAATTTGATATATAAATTGATATTCGATATTTGATTATCGATATTTGATTATTTCCACCCTTAACTTCTAAATTGTTATATTATAATATCTAAAATGTTTATCTAAGCGAGTCTGGTACTTGTGAATCTTTTAAATTGTGGTTTTAATTCGAATGCATGTAATATGTATGTTATTTCCTAATTACATTAGATCACGTTATTTTGTGTAGATTTTCTTGCTCTTTTAATATTTGTACATTATATTTGATTATTTATACCCCTAGTTTATTCTAAATTGTGAATGTAAGTGAGCCTGCTGCTCGTGAATATTTTTTGTCATGGTTTCAATTACATAGTACATATATATATACAATAATAACAAATATATCTGTTATTTTCTAATTATTTTAGGTTACTTTTGTTAGTGTAAAGCGCACTAGAGTTGATCCTTCACAAAACTGCGTTAAAGAAACTAAATCTTTTTATTATTGTATTACAACATTCCTAAAATTGTAAGTAGGTGATAATACCAACGTAACAATAGAGGCATTAAAAAAAACATAATAAATTATCATTTTTATAATATTTCGAAGACCTGAAGGCCTATTCTGGTATTTATTAAGTAAAATTCCTTATCCTTTTCCTTGGGTTCTAATTTGGACGGGTTTTTTAAAAACAGATTTACTATCGGTAAAAAAATTATAATGGTGTAGCAGATAAAAAAAAGTCGCCACAATGTGGATTAACCACACTTTGAAAATGGCCTTAAACACCGAAACACCTGTTACAATAATACAAACTAAAAATAATCGCAGAACTAATAATAACATTATTAAATTTGATTTACATTAAATAAAGAAAATAAATAATAATAAAATTAAACGGAGTTCTACAAATTAAATACAAAAAATATTAATAAATTAAACTGGGCTTACGGCCGCCTTAACAATACCAACGCTAAACCGGCGCTTAAGAATCTAATAAGTAAGATGAAACATGTTAAAAAATTAATAATATTTTCATAAGGGACAATCTTACATGGAGATAATTAAATATTTTGCGAACATTTTTTTCGGCTAATGAATTCAAAACACCGTAAAAGTCTCCTTAACTTTATTATTTTGACATAAAAGCCCTTGTTTACATTGGCGCTTTTACGACAGTCCTAAAAGCCCATTTTACACGGCTATAATAATTTACGACCCTTCTTTATATGTGAGCTACTTCGTTATGGAGGAAATCCCTAAGAATGTGTTCAAATCATCCAATAGGAAACATGCATAGTGATTTTATTATATTTTTCTTAAAAAAAAAAAAAAAAGAATTACAGTGCAAAAAAATATTATTATTAGGAATAATATATTAATGTGGATCAACAAACGTCGTCTTCTTTTTATATCTTCTTCTTCTTCTATTATTCTGAGCTTGATGAAATTATGCACACCTATTAGCAGATTGGAATTTTTTTTCAAAAACCCCAGATTTTTTTAATGCGAATAAAGTTTATATATGCAACTTTTCCGCATCGACATATATAAAGAAGAGTCTTTGTGGGTGGGTATGTTTTTTTATACAAATTTTCTGTTTTGTTACGAGCTTCGTGATACTTTGCATACTTAACCTTCCAAACGAGAGGAAGGTCACTGTCTACGTGAGATTTCTAAAAACTACCCCCCATCCTCCTTTTCCACCCCTCAAACAGAATTTCTTCTTGATGAAATTTCGCAAGTTTGACGTTCAAAATAAGAGGAAAATTACTGGGTAGGGATAGGGATAGGGGCAACACAACCATTCATAACCCCGGACAACGCCGGGTACTTCAGGTAGTTATATATAATTATGCGTAGAATGAATAAAGGGTACTTAAAAATTATTTAACCACCAACAAATCAAAACGCCCCGTTTCGTTGGCATCATTGAAATGGCGTCTTCTGACGTCACCCAGATATTCGCGCATATATTCCTTCTTGTTTTGTATCGTTATTTTGATACGTAGATATTTTATACGATATTAAATATGTACCTTTTTTAGTTTTGACGAAATTTAAACTTAATTTGTTCGACTATAGATTATCGCAATTTATTGATCAACAATTTATAGCTCTATAAATTGTTGATCAATAAAAAAACTACCATTACTGATCTCTATATATCACTATATATAAAAATGAATGTTTGTCTGTGTGTCCTCGATTTTATCGATAATTACTTGACCCATTTCGCTGAAAATAGCACGGTTTGTTCTTATTGGTCCGGGAAGGTTTAGTTTGAATGAAATCCAATATGTAGAACTGTTGCGACAACGTTTTAAAATTATTATAAACAACATTGAACCCGCCAAGTTGTATTGCGGTCAGCCCATAGATATGTCACTCTGGTTATCCACAGATTACATATTAAAAGTAAGAAGGTTTGTTTGGGAAGAATATTTTCAAAATGGAAAACACAAGTAGGTACCTACTTAAGAACTTTATTATTTAGATATATTTTGAAAAAAATAAATGTTTGAAATGAAATAATTTTTTGTGCCGCGCACACCGATGATCGTGCTGTCGCTTGTCAACTCAGTGCCCGACACGGTCTCTCGGGAAGCAGTTGTGTGAGTCGTGTCACATACGAATAAGTACACAATTTATCGATACATTGCGAATCTACTTGTCATTTCGATAAATTGTTAGAAAAATAATGGTGATCATAAATTTAATTTTTGCGTGCCTCTAAAATTTAGTTTTCACATTTTGTAATGAGAATCTTATAATTTTAGTTCATCAAAGAAGAAAAGACTGTTTTATGTTATTTTTTTTAAATTAAGCATGTTGTCAATTACGATCTCATAAAAATTAATACATTACTAAAAAATTTAAAAAAAAAGTATTTTTAACAAAATTTAAACAAATTGTTTGATTTACCAATATAACCCTTTCCTCGTATATTTGTCTAATAAACATAACAAAAACACATATTTTTAATTTAAAAATTAATTAATTTAAAAATCGTTCTGCGAATCGAAGAATGGTTAGGTCTAATGGGGTTCGTACGAACGTTATGTATCTAGGGTTAATTTTTGTCGTAAATATTGCAATAATTCATAATAAACATGTTATTTATTACAGAAATTGCTCAAATATACGCATAATTCACTCGTTTATTAGATCTGAGATGTGATCAATAAATTTCACTTAGCTCCCAACGTATAATGAGACGTAAAATTTCCTCTAAAAGTGAAAAAATATTTAACTTCCCCACAAGAAAAAGGCGCAGCCTGTTACTATGAAGACGAACGCATTGCTGAAGAAAGAAATTAAGGAATACATATCTTGAAAAACGCTGTCTCGATCGGTCGTCATTTCAGTGAATAATTAGTTTGAAATTGGACGGAATAAATTTTACTCCTCGCTTCCATTCTAGGGTTAAGTTGGGGAGTAAACATTGTGCAGTTTGGTCGTAAGTCATAACATCATATCTCCATTTGTTTCTTATTATTCTCCAATTCCCCGTATTTGTACGCAATATAACGCACAATTTCACAAAATCGACATTCTTCTCAATACCCTTTCAAAATATCGAACCGCAGTAATACATACGACCACAAATTGATAAATATAAAATGTATTGAGAGCATCTCCTGTCCCGATCCTATCTTCCTCTTTCTCTCCCCCCTTTCTTCTTATTTTGTTTTTTTCTAATAAAACATCTTACCTTTTGTTTTTTTATCATTTTTTTTATATGAATACCGCACAAGAGTCCCAACTACTCCCAACCGTCTGGAGCCAGTGAGGCTATGGCTTTCCGAATTGGGGAATGTTGTGAGGCTGAATGTATTGGGGAGGGGAAGGATAAGGGCAAGAGGAAGTTGAGGAAATACCTGGCTATTCAGGTCTGATCACCAAACACGGCTAAAAGCCATTTCAAACAAGGTTCAATTCCGAATGGTGGTCTTTCACCAGGGCGATACTGAGAGTATCTTCCACTCTGGAACGTGCGCAAATATACTATATATTATTTTTAAATTAATTAATTGTTAAACAGCACAAATTAATTAAATAAAATTTACTTGTACACGCCGGGATTTGAACCCGCGACCTTCGGATTCGTAGTCGAGAGCCTCAACCCTCGACCATGGAGGCCGTCCAATTTTGTTAAACTTCCTTTGTATATAAATTTATATTAAAATCTGTTTGTTTCTTACAAATTAATAAATAAAAATCTATGAACGCCACCGACTGCAAAGTTACCTATGTCAGTCTATCAGGTAAGAAGAGAAGAGAAACACCTCTGAGTCATGTATACATAGACGGATGCTGTAAATACCTGACCTTGGTAAATATTTGCTCCAAGATTTATACGTTACCCCAAAAGATAATATTATCTTAGTATGATTTATCTATAGACCTGTTTGTATGGCTGGATCCTGGTAGATAGGAAAAACCACGACTGATTTAGTAAGCTTTATTTTTCATCTGAAGCGATGATGAACATAGTATTTGCTGAAAAAATTTTAAATAAAGACCTTGTTAGAAAAATCTCTCGCCGTCTTAAAATGTTGTTTTTTTTTACCAGAGGAAAATTAATGCCTTCTTCAATAAATCGAAAATCACTCTGTGGTATCATTTTAAATAAAATTAATAGGAAATATTTAAATTTAATATACATAAATATCAACATGTTTCGGAAGCAAAGCTTCCCTCTTACACAGCATACTGAGAAATAATAACAAGAATAGACAAATTACAATTATGAACAAAAATTAACCACAATTGATTAAAGTAGGTAAGTATTAAAATGATTTTTTTTGTTAAAAAACTTTTGTAACTTTTTTCCACTTATTTATTTTCGACCGGACCGGTTTCACCCTATCACGGGCATCGTCAGACTGGCGCCAGTATGCATAGCCAGTATGCATAGCCAGTATTCATAGCCAGTATGCATAGCCAGTCTGACGATGCCCGTGATAGGGTGAAACCGGTCCGGTCGAAAATAAATAAGTTGAAAAAAGTTACAAAAGTTTTTTAATCAAAAAAATTCATTTTATTATGGAATTCCACCTTGAATTAACAGTTTCAAAATTAGAAATAATAAATAGGTAAGTATTGTTTTTAATTAAATTAATTTAAGCTAGTATCTATTGTAAAAATGTGTGAAGAGAAAAATCTTGAAGAAAATCAGGAATATTAAAAACTTATGAGAAATCAAAATAAATTTGTAACACCTAATTTTAAAACAACTCAAATGCAAATCAATTAAATTTATTGAGACAAAAAAATTACATTAACCTCCCCATTGAAATGCGCTGTATTAATTACTAATAAGAAAAAATAAATAAATTTTAAATCCTCTTTAAAAAAAACTTTATTACCTAAATATTTCGTACAGAACATTTTATAAAAAGAATCAAATTAAGAATTATGTACCTACCAAATTAAGAATCATGTCTCCCTTATCAGACACAAGAACTCATCTTTTCTGATTAGGTATACACGACTAAGAATAACCCTTTAATTGAATATTTTGCAAAATACTAAATTAATTTTAAAAAAGTGAAAAAATTATTCTAAAATATTAAATTTAATAATACATACATATTTTTATAAACAAAATCAATTAAAAAACGAGACATAGAAATTGAAATAAATATTTGTATTTATTTTAATCAAAATATAGGTAGGTATTAATGTGAATAAAAATTTAAGTTAGGACTATTTAAAAAAATACATATATATATTTGATTATTAATAATATTTAATTGCTTTTAAATGAATATTTGCAGAAGTGATTTTTCAGTTAAATTACCATATTAGTCAGGAGTCAGTAGGACTATGTCAGGTAGATATGGTGGAATTATACGATACCAACTATCGGGAGCTAGTGGGAGTGTGTCATTTCTAATTTGAGGTACATATTATTTCGACATAAGGATATTTCAAGGGTCGTGGGTTCAAAACCTGGCATTCGCAAGTAAATTTAATTTCATTAATTTGTGTTATTTCACAATTATTTCTTTAAAAATAATATATAGAAAATTTTTGCACGTTCCAGAGCTGCGGCTACTCTCAGTATTGCCCTAATGAAAGACCACCATTCAGAATTGAAACGATGGTTTAAATGTCTTTAACTGTGTTTGGTGAACAGATCTGAATAGCCGGATACTTTCCCATCTTCCTCTTCTCAATTTCCTTCCTCTCGCCACTACCTTCAGCTTCACAACATACCCCAATTGGGGATGCCATAGTCTCACTGGCTCCAGACGGATGGGAGCAGTTGGAACTCTTGCGCAGTATTTCATTTTAAAATAAAAAAATGTATCATATACCTTAAAGGTCATATAAAATGGATTCAGGGTACTATTAAACTAATATTAAGTCCAAGGGTGCATTTGACTCAATTAATCGGAGGAGCGGGAAAGAAAGTTCATGTTAACGAAATAAAAAAGATGTGAGGTTAAAATCATATTATGAGAGTCCTGAAGAGTTATTACTAAAACTGCGTAAGGGGTAAGGTAATCGGCCGCCGGACCGCCAGCAGGTAGCAAATGAAAGTCAGCAGATACACAGCCCCCGGCCGAAGACCACGTTCGTTGATGAATGTAGACGTTTTTTTTACAAAATAAAAGTATATTATGATAGTTTTTTTATGATAACTCATTAAATGTGTAAGCCATGAGAAGAATTTACAAGAAAATGTATGAATAAATTATAAAAATGTCATTATAATGATAAAATACGTGAGGTAATCACCCCTCATGGAAACGCAAGTTTTGTTTTGGATCTTGGAATGCTGAAGGCTAAACATGGATAAATTATTACAACGTTTTATCTCTGATGTTGATGACACTAAAATTAAACAATTAAGTCGAACTTTAACTGCTTTTTATAATTAGGTGATAGCGGCTGTTAGTCTACAGAAAACTTTCACTAATCCATTAGAACCACAACACAACCTCATATAGCACAGCTGTAACTCATTGGCAATTGCATGCACTTATCCTTCAGTAAATAGAGTTGAACATATACCGAAAAAATACCTTGACACAAATACGAGTATAGATGATCTCCTCAAAAGGAAACTTGATGTCACAAACCTAACAATAAAACTGAGGAAACTAATTTATTTCTGTAAAAAATTAAGACATTTATTAAATAAACAACAACTGAGGCAAGTTTACTGTGCTCTAATTCAACCATCTCTAGAATACGGCTTTATCAGTTGGGGCAGTGACACTAACACTTGCTTGGAGCCTCTAATAAACATTCAGAAATTAATTCTAAGGAGCTTGAAGTTCTCAACTTGAAAAAATTATACTAAAAAAATATCATATTGCACTAATTTAACAATTTTCGTATGTTTGAAGGACAAGTACTAGAACCCTAAGGCAGTCACGTGTAACATCATTTAATAACTCAGCCTATAAAACCGCCTTTGGACAAAAAGTTTTAAGTACAACGCTATTAAGAAATTCATTTCTCTCCCCAGAACCATTAGGAACACAAAATACAAAAGCTCTTTCAAAGACAAAATCATTACTCACCTAAAATACTAAGTTCAATTATTTTTATATATTTTTTTACCATATCATTATATTTTATTTTTTTTATTTTTTTTTATTTTTTTTTTTTAATTAATGTAATTCAAATTAGAAACAGAATAGAGAATTTAAGAATCAAAAACAGAACAGAAAATTTTAATTACTTTCTAACTAAATCGGTTTTACGGATACAAATCATCATTTTTAAAAACCCGCCCAAATTAGAATTGGGTGGGAGTAAATAAAATCATACAAATAAGTAGTCACAATGTGGATTAACCGCAGTTTAAAAATGGCCTTTGACGCCGAAATAGCTGTCACAGTAATAAATACTAAAAATACTTTGCAGAACTTAATAATAACATTATTAAATTTGATTTACAATAAATTTAAAAAAAAAGTACTACGAATTCAACGCAAAAACAATTAATAATTAATATTTTACTATATTTCAAAATTGGCACGTACTAGGTTAGCTGAAAAATCACTATAGTAAATTGTAATCCCAACACAGGCGTATTCCTAATGGGATGGGCAATATAACAAACAATAAAATAAAAATTATTTTTATAAACAATAATTATTAGCCTGAAACACTCATCCAAATTGAAAAAACCTTCCGAGAAAAGATAAATGTCGCCGACAGGACTCGAACCTGCAACCTTCTGATTGCCGATCAGATGCTCTACCGTTGAGCTATGTCGGCTTATCGCTTATCGGCTTACCGACGTAGCTCAACGGTAGAGCATCTGACCGGCAATCAGAAGGGTGCAGGTTCGAGTCCTGTCGGCGACATTTATCTTTTCTCGGAAGGTTTTTTCAATTTGGATGAGTGTTTCAGGCTAATAATTATTGTTTATGAAAATAATTGTTACCCTTTGCGCTATGCATAAAAATCTTGTCTTAAAAACTTTAGTTTATCAATTAATAAATAAAATAAAAGTTTAATTAAAATAATTAAAAAATATATTTAAAATGTTCCTAAATGATTAATCATTGACGGTGAAAAACATTTCGCTCAGTCGCGTCGGTGACATTTAAAAGGTGAGTTTGAGTCGAACATGAACTCGCTCAACTAACGGGTGCCCACCATTGGTGATAGCGGTCATAAGTCTTTTTCCAGACCTGTCGAGAAAACTTATTAGTAAATACGTACCGAAAACAGAAAAATCGTTTGTGCTAAAGACACGAAATATTAGACTCTTGTTGACTGTCGCTTTAGGAAATATTAGAAAATTATGGCACACGGTGTACGTAAACTAACTGACGGAAACGTACCTATTTATCTAAGGAAAAAAATTCGAAATCTAATACACATATCTAAGTAAATTATAAAAGATTACAACAAAAACCATACGAACAATAAGTATATTGTCTTTTGCGTTCAATTTCCAAGTACGGATTTACAGATCTAGTTTAAAGAGAAATAATTGGATGAACCAGGGGGCCAAAATGGAAACACTAGCCATAGATAACAGAAACAAAGCTACAAAAATCTGTTTTCTCGGGAAACTTACTATTTTCCTTGCTTGAAATTATTTTAAAGCAATTAATAAAAAAAATATACCTTGTTTACACCACTTTATACATATAAATAAATATCTGCATGTATTAGTATTCATATATTCGTGATGATGACAACATTGCTGTCAAAACATGTAGATGTTTATTCATATTTATATAGTGGTGTAAACAAAGTATATTTTTTATTTAATTAATTAATAATGACGCCACAAAGTGAATACCAATCGTTATATTTTATAGCAAATATTTTTTATTTCATTAATAAATACATCTCTTTGGAAATATACTAAATAAGTACGTGAGATAATTAAAAAATAAATAAAATCGACCTTTCATGTCCTGAGGAAACATATTTATGTAGATACGAGGTTGATTCAGAACAGAATTCAGACAAAATGGCATTGAAGCGTTGCAACTGTCACGAAGTTACGTCCAAACTGTATGGCCTACGCGGCTATTGTATGAAAGTTGTTCGTTTGTTGTCTAGAATCAAAGGCAATCTCCCTTTTTCTATTTTTTTTTTAAATTTTATTTACGGTACATGAAAAGATTATCGCATTAAGTGTCATCGCATAAAACCTTCTGCCAATTTCTAAATGTAAGTAAATTAATGTTAATAAATTAATTAAAAAATATACGTAGTATTCACCACTTTATAAATATACATTGATATCTACATGTTTCGAAAGCGATGCTTTCATCGTCAGGAATACATGCATAGTAAAAAAATAATTTCAAATATAGACAAATGATAAAAATAAGAAAACAATAATGTAAGAATAGACAAATTATAAACATAAAGAAAAATTAATTAAAGTGGCTAAGTAATTAATTTATATTCTATTTCATATTACATAATATTTCTAGGTTTCATTTACTTTCGAAACATATAGATATCAATGTATATTTATAAAGTGGTGAATACTAAGTATATTTTTTAATTAATTTATTAATAATGACGCCACAAAGTGAATACCAATCTATTAATTGATAAACTGAAGTTTTTATCCTGTCGGCGACATTTATCTTTTCTCGGAAGGTTTTTTCAATTTGGATGAGTGTTTCAGGCTAATAATTATTGTTTATAAAAATAATTGTGAATACCAATCGTTTGAAGAAATTATAAATCAATATTACGGAAAACATTTTTAGAAATACATGACAATCTATTTTCTGGACACCCTGCACACAGTAGACAAAAGATCATTGTAAATACTGTAAGCAGACAACAAACCGATTCATTTCCCGCTGTTTGCCATGTATTTCCTGACACCGAGTACGTGAACAATGCGCTTCATAATAGTTTGAACAAAAAATATGTTTTTTTTTTGTGATGTGATTTAAAACTTTCAGCGTCAATAGTATTAGGTTGGGTTAGGTTAAGTAGGGTTAGGTTAGGTTTGGTAAAATTATCTTGCATGAAGTTACTAACACACCAATAGAATTTTTTTTTTTTTACTTTTAGACCTTATTCGCACGGCGACCTTGCGGTTACGGAAAAGAGCGGTTTGAGGTTAGCTTACATACGTCGGCGGCTATTGCGCGATCTTGCTGCTCCTCCTTGAGGTTACTTTTAAAATGGAAGTTCAAAACACTCGAGAACCGCGCAGTGACTGAATACTCCCATAGCTATTCATGCACTTCGAGTCGGCAGCAACCGCGCGAACCAAGACTGTCTCTCGGTTTCTCAACCGCGCGGTTTCTTGTGAATATCAGTATGGATCTCCATACACCTTGACAACCGAGCGGTTTGAACCGCCCTGTCTATAACAGCACTTAAGGTGACATGACGCGTGTCGTTTCCTCCTTCATAAAACGATGAGAATAGTTAAATAAAATTAGGTAACCTAGAGATGATATTACTCCTTTTCTTCCTCAAAAATGAAAAAAATATTAGCTATTAGGTTTGTACTAACAGTTATAAGCCTCGCCGCTCGACGCTCGCGCTCGGTCTGGTGGTTTAGAAAGGAAATAAAATACTTATTTAGAACACATTTCACGGAAAATCTATTAAAATGTATGAAAAAAAAGACGACGCTAGTGTAGTATGTTTCTATCAAATGTCAGGAGATGAAAGGGATTGTCATTTTGGAATATTTGGTAGAAGTAATGCCGTGTAAGCTATAAATCCTATTTAACTTGTTCTCCAGTAAGTAGTTATTTAGGAAACACCCTAAAAAATATATTACCACAATACACTGAGTACTCCTGATAATATTAATTGGGTTCTTGTGAAATTCTACAGCCTCTTTGATTAAATAAGCTTTATCAGATTTGGGTTTTCAGTACTTTAAGCCCGAATCCAAAGAGGTTCTCAACTCTCATAAATTTGTCTGGATGACTGAATTTTCATACATCAAATTTTAGGTATCCCCTTTTGATATAAACCTTTCTGAAGACTATATAGACTACAATCACCCATAAAGTAAAGGTAAAATTTTGAAATTGGCTATTAAATTCAAAATATTAAGTAGAAGTTCACAGTGGCGTAGTGATATCAACCCTGATATATGGAATTGAGGCGTGGAAATGGCATAGGAAGAATGAAAATAGATCGAATGCTGTATGAATGAGATATTGACCGTGTTACAGATGTGGAAATTCGTTAAGAATGCAAGACTGATGTAAGCGTTGTGAATAATGCTGAGAAAGGGATGTTTAAATTATTTGGGCATGTTGAGAGAATGAACGAAAAACGGAGTGTAAGTAATAGAAGAGGTCAGGGATGCCTGGGGAAGACATGTTACGATCATGTTATTGAATTGAATTCTTGGATCAGGCCATATCAAGAGTCATAATAACAGAAGAGGTAAACATGCCATACTTTGCCTCTTAAGGGGTAACTTGGCCCCTTTTGTAAAACGTTTACTTTTTTTCAAAATATCTCATATTACCGTGCTATTAAAATTTTTATTTTGTGTTTGATAAAGTGACATATTTTGAAAATGAAATGGTGCGAACTTTTTTTTATTTTTATAAGAATACCGCACAAGAGTCCCAACTGCTCCCAACCCTCTGGAGCCAGTGAGGCTATGGCATCACCACTTGGGGAATGTTGTAGGGCTGAACGTATTGGGGAGGGGAAGGAGAAGGGAAGCGGAAGATGGGGAAATACCTGGCTATTCAGATCTGGTCACCAAACACGGCGAAAAGCCATTTCAAGCAACGTTTCAATTGTGAATGGTGGTCTTTCACCAGGGCGATACTGATAGTATCAGAACATTCGTCATTACGTCATTCGAGGTAACCTCGCCAACTGCGTCGGATACTAGTTTTTGTGTGCAAAATAATTCTGTTTCCATATTTCTTTGCTCTGATTCATAATGTACCTGAAAATGCAAGCAATTTTCATGACTGAGTAAGAAACCTTCTCTAAAGGACAACTTTGTCCATTTTTGACTGGAGCAACATAAACTGAACTAAAGGACAACTGTTCCCCAGATTTCCATAGATTTTCTTGGTTTTCCATTGAGAAAAAAAACGTAAAGACATATTTACGTTTTCGACACAGTTTTCTAACAATGCTTTTTTTAAATATCATAATTAATAATACCAAAATGAAGTACATTTTAAATAAAAATGGGATAAAAGTGAGGCAATGTAAGGTACTTTGAACGATGTATGAACGTAAATAAAGCAAGGAGTGTATACCGAGATGTATCTGCCGGTTCATCCTTTCTGTCTACCGCGGAGAAACGCGTGATGACCAGTGAGTTAATTACAAGGTAGTTGATGTTTGTTAATTACTGCAGCTCGCTGTACAAAACACTTTCAAAGATTTCTTATAATCTGGGTTGAGCTGCAGATAAATAAAACATTTCGACTTGTAGACGAGTTCAGATCACTGTGGAGGTCGCTAGTTAATTAATATTGAAACAGTTTGCTCGGATAGCTGTTTCCCATCTCCTTCCCACCTTAATATTGACCTCTCTTTCCAACGAATTTCATCCTCGAAGACTTACCTACTGAAGAAAAATTAACAAAAGCAGAATACGACATTATAGAGTATTGCCTATGCTGCCTTTGATTACAAGGTAGGATCTTCATCATTTGTTCCATCCTATGAGCACTAACGGCCGTTCTTCCCAACCTTACTGAGCAACTGTTGAGCCGAAATTTTGCCGCAACGCTCTTCAAATGCGTAATACGCTCTTCCCAACGAAATTCTCGATCAAATTTACGATCAATTTAGAATATCGATCCCCTTAACAGAGGACTAGTTATAAAAAATGTCAATAGGGTGAATTTATGCCAATGAAATGCAAACATCATTATTAGTTCGCGATCTATATTCCGCGATTCAAATATTGAATGACAAAGATTTATTTCTGTTTTCAGATGTCGAAATATATTTTTTGTGTATTTTAAATAAAACTGAAGAAAACCTTACTTATTTGACTTATTATCAGCTACGTTTTGTCTTGTTTTTTCATGAAAGAGAAACTTCAAATGTCAAATGTACGTATATGAAACTGGGCGGGCACCTTCATAGACAATTTACGATAAAAATGCTTGGAAACTGACAAACAGAGCGAATGATCAACAAAACACTTGGCTGATCGGTGCCACAGATTGATCATTCGAAAAGTTGGGAAGACCGGCCGTTAATCTGCACTGTTAAATAACTTATCTATCATAGTAATTTACAGAGAAAATGACTATTTGCAAATATGAGCTAAATTTATTAATATTGTAGATTAGGTTACTGTTGACATAACCTTATAAACAGAATAACAATATTATCTTTCTATAGTAGCAAATATATAATCTCGTATTTTTTCTACTGGAATCTAATAATAAAATATGATTGAATTTATGTTTAAAGTTTTGTAAGCGAGAAAAATGCATCGACAGCGTTTTTTGTAATTTTGTAAAATGTTTTGAATCAAAATAAAAACCACGTGCAAGTAACTCGCGCTTTAAGCGTTTAAAAACGATTCAAAACGTGAAAAATAAGGAAATTATTGTTTTCTAATATTTTGAAATTTAAGCCATCAAATTTAAGCCAGCCTATAATACACTATTTAAAAAATATATATCATTGAATATAATATTAACCCTCACAATGAAATATGAAACCGAAAAGACTAGGAAAATAAACAGATAAGGGTAGCAACTGGAACTCAAAGCCAAGAACTCGTGGTCTATCCGGGACCTTGCGCACTAACCCACTAAGCTACGGCTACCCCATTCCGTTTCGTCATTTTTATCGATTTCGGTCTTCAATTTCTAAGAATTGTTAATATCATATTCAATTAAAATGACGGGGTAGCTGTGGCTCAGTGTATTGTAGCGCAAGGTCCCGGGTAGACAAAGAAAACGTTCTCTTTTTCTTTTCTGTGTCCTTTCGGTTTCATGTTTCATTTTGAGAGTTGATTAAAAATATATTACAATGAGTTTCATACGCTTCAATAAGTAATTCCAAAATTGAACACTATAATTTATTACAAGATCAGCGTTACTCGGTGATACCATAGTTAATAGAAAAAATGTTATATTCCACTAGATTAAATTTCTATATTTTGTCGTCAAACTGTAACATGTTGAACCATGAGATTACAAGCTAATTCGTCATTCACTACTATGTTTATCCACGGGATCATTGGAAACTATATGTAAAATGTATTGTGTTAATTATCACTGAAAACAAGGGCAAGAATCATTTCACAATTTATTATAGAATTTAAATTTGTTAGTTGTAAGTCTCTATTAGTAAACCATAGATGTTAACCATTTAAAAATACTGTTTAAAAGACTCACCTGTTCATAAACATATTTGTCACTAGTTTTAAGTCACTTGTTAAAGGTCTTAGTTGAAGATCGCTAGCTATTTAAGTCACTAATTATAAGTCTGAATTAGGTAGATTCTAGTCATAAAACGTATCTGTAAGGCAATAGTAATAAATCTAAGATGTAAATTATTAGATATAAGTCTAAGTGATAAGGTATAGGTTAGATAAATTGTGTTGTAAAGCGCCCTTGAGGTGATTTTCTCGCGGGAACGGCGCTGTAGAAATAATCCATTTATGATTATTATTACTGCTATAATTTAGACAAATACGGAGTACTTTGAAATTACAAGAGGAAATCATAAAATAGGACACATTAGCGTTCTATAAACGGTATTACCGGATTTCCTTTATAGGAGCGCGGTATGAATTTTCACACAAAACCATTTATGCTTTCATTAGGCAATTACAAAGTAAGTGAAAATCCGTCTATCGTGACCGAGAAAAATTGGAGAATTTGTTTTTTTTTTTAACTCACTTTCATAGAAAAATAATATATGAAAGCTTTTTTTCAATGCCACAAAGCTGGCGTATTTGAAGTGGTAAGTGACGTCAATCAGTTTAGCGTCGCATAACGACAAGAATCCCAACTGTCCAGAGTCAGTGAGACTTTTGCATTCTGGCTTGTTAAAAGGAAGGAAAATAAAATTTCCGTTTGTGAGTAAATTGTGAGTTTATTGAAGCCTATGAAGAAAATTGTAATATTTAATCATTGAATATAATATTAACAAATTTCAAATAAACAGAAAATAAAAAGGTAAAGGGGGCATCTGGGAAACAAACCCAGAACCTCTCTCTTACCAGGACCAATGCTTTAATTACTGAGATTAAATGGACCTTATTATTTGACGGCCTCCATGGTCGAGGGGTAAGGCTCTCGACTACGAATCCGAAGGTCGCGGGTTCAAATCACGGCGTGCGCAAGTAAATTTTATTTAATTAATTCGTGCTTCTTCACAATTAATTAATTTAAAAATAATATGCAGTATATTTGCGCACCTTCCAGAGTGGAAGATACTCTCAGTATCGCCCTGGTGAAAGACCACCATTCAGAATGGAAATGTTGCTTGAAATGGCTTTTGTTTTGTAACCAGATCTGAATAGCCAGGTATTTTCCCACCTTCCTCTTCCCCTTCTCCTTGCCCTCCCCAATACCATCAGCCTCACAACATTCCACAATTGGGAATCCCATAGTCTCACTGGCTCCAGACGGTAGGGAGCAGTTGGGACTCTTATGCGATTCATTTCATTTTTATATGAATATCATTCTTATGATATTCATATAAAAAATAAAAATAAAAACTAAATTGTTCTTTAAGGGGTGGGGGGGGCAAAATTTCACCAAACTCGAAATAAAACAGTAGATTTGTGCAAAAAAAAAACAAACCAACTCACAGACGATGAATCCGGAAAAAAAAACATTTAAAAACTTTTTTTTTTCCATTCAAACAAAAAATTTGGGTTGTTTGAAAGAAATTCCGATCTGCCAATAAGACCTATACATTCTCCAGTATATTTTTTTAAATAATTTAAAAAACCGTTTATTTTGATAAATATGGTTATTTTTACGCCTGACAGCCTTTTCGCCTTTCGAAGGCATCACTAAACGACGGTGAAGCTAGTGACGAACAATCTATTTATATAAACTCTGTAGATAGGCAAAAGATCAAAGAGACTAGATTGTTACATAATTATATTAAGAATACTATAAAAACACCCGTCGCCGCACGGGAAGCTTATGGCGCGGACTACGACAATCCAAAACTACTATCTTTATTTCCTTGGTTGCCTGGATGGAATCCCCCTTGATGGCCCTTTGGTGACAGTACTCCCTTAAATATCCTCCATAAACTATATGTTTACAAAGTTATGAATTTCTTTGTTATTCCATATTAGTACAGGAAAAGTAGGGTTTGATAAATAACAAAATTGCTACATTCATGAAACTTTTGTCATACAATCATTTTGGCAGGAGAAATGAAGAAGGGGGGGGGGGGGAGTTTTTTAATAAGTCATGTGTCACAGCTAGGTCGAGTGAGGTATCGTTTACTATGGTTTCATCAGTGCCAATGAAGAATGAACAAATGGCAATAATTCAACCAAAAAATGTTTTATTTCGTTGGAATGACAGCATTAAAATTAAATAAGAGGAATTATTACTATTTCCATTTCCTATATATTAATTGTTTTTGTGTTTAATTAGTAGAACTCTTTTTAATTTTTTTTTTAATTTTATGCAAATCAAATTTAATAATGTTATTATGAAGTTCTGCAAGTATTATACGACTTATTTATATGATTTAATTTACTCCCACTACTTTAAAATTTAGATGAGTAATGATTTATTATCGGAAAAACCGACTTAGTTAGAAAGCAATTAAAATTCTTAATTCTGTGAGGTTTTCACATTTATAATGTGTTTTTACTCGTATTTAACTGACAATTTTCTTAATTGATTTATTTATTTATGAAAATAATTAGTTATGAAACCACAGAAACCACGGTTTGAAAATGGCCTTATACGCCGAAACAGCTGTCACAATAATAACAACTAAAAATACTTGCAGAACTTAATAATAACATTATTAAATTTGATTTACATTAAATTTAAGATTAATGTATGAACAAATAAATGTTCATAAATATAGCAATTTTGTAATTTATTTCATGCATTTTAGGCCTTTTTTTCCTGTGCTGTACATACAGGATGCCCGGTAAGTAGTGGATAACCTTTCAACTGTGGATGGGGAACCACAAAGGCGTTCGGAAAATGGAATATCGTATTTAGTAAAAGATCCACAGCATTCGAGTTAACCCTTGGAACGCCTAGTGCCCGCGATCTAATACCTCCGTAATACTCAGAGGGTTAATTTGCGAGTCTATTTTCGTACATGGTTTTACCACACATTCGCCTCAGAGGTCTCATTTCTGCAGCATTCAGTTTACTTTAATCCTTCCTCTGCCAGTTCCATGCCTCACTGCCATACATCAGGGTTGGTGTTAGAAGTTCTAGGTCCAAATATTAAGGATTGTAAAATTTGTCGGAAAGTTTATTCCGCTTTGCATAATGTCCTGTGAAAGGAAGTCATTTGAACGCATATTTAGAATTTTAAGTCAAATAAATTTAACTGTTTATATAAATTTTCTTTGACATTCATAAAGCCTGGGTCCCACGGGTTTAAGGCACAATAATTAGTGTCGAGAATAACAAAATATTGGTAGGTTTACCAGTGGCGTGCACTCCATAAAGCCTGAAAAGCCGTGCCTACCCTGAGAAAAACGAAGCATAAAAGAAATTAAAAGATTATCAGTGAAACATATTTTTAAATTAATTAACCAAGGAGCTTGTGCGCTCATTTATTCAGTTGGCCACAAAAAAATAGAGGAAGATGGTATAGAGGTATTTGACAATAATCAAAAATTTCAAAAAAGTACCACGAAATATTTCTAAATGCTTTATAAAATATTAAGGATTTATATTAAATGCATGTTTCTTGTGTGCTTATTCATGGGTTTGTTGGTGCACTCCCCCATTCCATCTTGTATTACTCCGGTTATCGACAGAAGGAGCCACTAAGGGCTATGTTATCGACAGAAGGAGCCACTAAGGGCTATATTTTGATGTCGTCAGTATCTGCACTAACCAATTTGATGTGCGTTTGTGACTAACCTCCTTCTATGCGAGATATGTGCAGGGTCACTTGAGAGTTTAGAGTCTTT
The DNA here is from genome assembly GCA_022606495.2 of Halesus radiatus. Classification (NCBI taxonomy): domain Eukaryota; kingdom Metazoa; phylum Arthropoda; class Insecta; order Trichoptera; family Limnephilidae; genus Halesus; species Halesus radiatus. The sequence continues at coordinate 45,217 of JAHDVE020003077.1, read as the reverse complement.
AAAAATTACATATTCGTTTAATTAAAAAATTAAAGTCCTTGACGTGCACCCTGAAGGAGTAACCATAAGTTACTTATACCAGGTGGGGAAGTGGTGGGTAACCTCAACTGTATTACATATCGATGGCTTACAGTTAAAATGTTGTAACTACAAAACAATCTCAGTAGTTAAGATTAAAAAAACTAGTTTCTTGTTAGGCACCAACATGATATATAAAAATTAATGTAAGTGTTTGTTTGTTTGTCTTCGATTTTCTCGAAAATTACTTGACCGGTTTCGCTGAAAACAGCACAGTTTGTTTTTATTAATACCGGAAATATTTAGAAAATAGTTTGAATGAAATTCAATATGTAAAACTGTTTCTATAACGTTTTAACATTAGTATGAAAAACATTGAACCCGCTATGTTTTATTTAGGTTAGACCATAGATATAACACTCACGTTAGCCACAGATTGCATATTCAAAAGAAGGTTTTTTTGGGTGGAATAATTTCAAAATGGAAGACACGAGTAGGTACCTACTTAAGAACTTTATGATTTAGATATCTTTTGAAAAAATAAACGTTTGGAATGAAATAAAATATTCAAATGAATGTTTCTTTATTTGGAGATTGTTACTTTCGCCGTCAAATCAATTATGACACCCTAATGACAAGCAAGAATTCGTAGCGTCATTCCAAAAAAAAATCCCGAACTAGACCGGGTACACATCAACTAGTTATTTCATAAAAATAATGCCTCAAGTATCATGGACGCAATATTAAACTATACATTTAATATTTTTTAAATTGAATGAAACACTAGTATATATTGATTTACTTGGCGGGTTTGCGATAAGCCGACGTAGCTCAACGGTAGAGCATCTGACCGGACATCAGAAGGGTGCAGGTTCGAATCCTGTCGGCGAAATTTATCTTTGCTCGGAAAGGTTTTTTTCAATTTGGATGAGTGTTTCAGGCTAATAATTATTGTTTATAAAAAAATAATTGTTACCCTTTGCGCTATGCACAAAAATCTTGTCTTAAGTTTTTAAGAACTTTAGTTTATCAATTAATAAATTTAAACTTGGTTTTTAGCATTTTTCTAACAATTGCTATTTTGCAGTTACACCATTTTAACTCTAAGAGATCGATATGCACTTTTAATAGAATAATTTACATACGTAACAAATACAAACTATTCCTTTTTAGAAAACTAAAAAATTTATGCCTTATGCACTGATTATATAGTACCGGAGCTCGAGAGATTTTCTAGCTTTGTAAGGAAAGGCTTTCACAAAGAAAAACCGGCTGTTTTTAATTGGCCAAAGCTATCCATATTTTCAGAGCTTTTTTCCGTCCGATAATTACAGACCAACGCGAGTACGTTCGGCAGGCAACTTTATTTCCGTAATTAGCTATGGAGATGTGCAATGTCCATTTAACAGTCAAACATATTTGAATTCATCGTATCTTCCTTTTTTTTAATAAAAAATTTGGGCACCCAAGTTTTTTGTGCAAAAAAATAGATAATTTAAAATCAGTAGAAACTACTACTCACTCCTTCCCCTTTGGTCGGCTCCCACTACAACACCTAAATATTCACGTATGTCTTTCGATATTTTATATCGTAGTTTACTTTTAATATATTCCTGACGAGGGAAGGGTACTTCCGAAACCGGTCGAGATTATTAAATTAAATTGAAGCGGTTCAAAACAAATGTATACGTTTATATTGAAGCTTTTAAACTTCATCGAAACTTGTTTTTCTAATCCTTGAAGATAATATTGACATCTCTCAAAATGAAACATGAAACAGAAAAGACACAGAAAATAAAAAAAAAGTTACGGCAGCAGCTAGTTTTTTTTTATTTAATTTAATGTAAATCAAATTTAATAATGTTATTATTAAATTCTGCAAGTATTTTTAGTTTTTTATTATTGTGACAACTCTTTCGGCTTTCAAGGCCATTTTCAAACTGTGGTTAATCCACATTGTGACGACTTATTCATATGATTTATTTACTTCCACTCCTTTTCAATTTGGACGGGTTATTTATTATCGGTAAAACTTATTTAGTTGTAAAACAATTAAAATTCTGAATTCTTCAGGGGTTTTCACATTTATAATGTGTTTACTCGTATTTAACTAACAATCTTTTCTTAATTGATTTATATAAATGTGTTATATTGTTTTGATAATGTGAACATACTGAGAAGCGGTGAATGTATAATTTCCTTACTTTATTAATTAATGTTATGTTAGAATCATTCGTTGCTTTATTAATTTCTAATTGTTCGAGTAAATTCAATCTAAGGCCCTTTCTTTCTATATATGTTATATTATTTACTAAAAGACCTTTTGCAAATTTTGAAGAACTGCTTTTATTTTTATAACATCTTATGTGTTCTTTGAATCTAGTTGAGAACCCTTCCAGTCTGCCCAATATAGGTAGCGTTGCAGTCGGCGTGGTCACATTTTAATTCGTATATGCCACTAACTAGAACTCGCATCGCATCCAGGACACATGTCTCGGATAGACCGTGAGGTTCATTTCGTGAGTTTTTAATATTATCTTCAATTATTAAAAAATAAAACAGAAACTTCAATATCATGCGATGTGCGGTGTTTTCCAGGATATTGTGTCCTCTGCGTGCAAAATCACATCTTCCCATGGTAAAACTTTATAATCTAACGTGTTAATCTGGAGTGACCTGTCAGGTAAATATGTTTCTATATCTGTTCGTACATAATACGATAAATTCTTTATGATGGTTACAATGTTCTTCACGAACACAATTGCAAACTAGATAGTGTCTCGGATAAATATTCGATTTTTATTTAAATAAAAAACATCTATTGACTTTTTATAAAACTCTGAAGAATACATTCAATTCTTATTGAAGTTCTTAAAAAAATAATAATATTGGATTAAAAATGGAGGATAATATTAACAAGTCTTGAATTTGAGATATGATACCAATGAAGATGACATAAATTGAACTGGTCTCATCAGTTAAGTTGATAAAGCGGTTGTCCCGGAAAGACAGAGGTACTGGATTCGAGTCCCAGATGCGACTGATATCTTTTTATATTCTGTTTTTTTTTCTTCCGTTTCATGTTTCATTTGAGTTATGTTAATATTGTCTTCTTCAATGATTAAGATATCAAATTATTATTATGGTTACTAAATTAGGATAATTTTATTATTATATACTTTCCCAAGTTGTCATAAAATAAGTTCGAACTATAAATCCCAAAAATATTAAGGGTTAAACAGTTTTTTATAAAATCGATGTTTTTTTTCTATGGCGCTGAACAGATTTAGTAACCAGAATCAGCAACGTCACACGAAATTTGGAATTTTATATGACTAGGAGGCGATAAAATCTGTATGCCAGCATTCTGTAGCTACCCTCCCTGTCTAGAAAATAATGCTTTTCGGTCTAGGAACATCTGCGAAGTGTTTTGGGGATCTCCTTGCATACGAATTGGAAAATTTGAGAGCCCTTTGACAAAACAACAGGTTTTCTTAATATAATTCTTAATATTTTTGAAGGTGATATTCTTATATTCCAAATTTCTTTTACAAACGCCAGATTTAAAATTCGTGTTTTTACTTATTGCGCTTTATTAGACATAGCTAATAAAATGAGTTTGTGTATTTGGGAAGTATGTTTACGAGAGATGGAAAAACTGATAGGGATATTGAAAGAAGGGTGAATGCAGGAAACTCCATTAACGGAGGACTGAACGCGGTTGGCGCAAACAAAAAGTTGTCCAAAGAAGCGAAGCTAGCAGTCCACAATGGAATGCTGATACCAACTCTGATGTATGGCAGTGAGGCATGGAACTGGCAGAGGAAGGATGAAAGTAGACTGAATGCTGTAGAAATGAGATACCTGAAGCGAATGTGTGCTAAAACAATGTATAACCGTGTGAAAAATTTTGAGATTCGTAAATAATGCAAGGCTGATGTAAGCGTAGTGAGCAAGATTAAGAAAGGGATGCTTAGATGTTTTGGGCATGTAGAGCGAATGAACGAATAAAGGAGTCCAAGGAGAATATATGACGAGAATGTGAATGGAAAAAGAAGCCGGGGACAACCGAGGAAGACATGGCACGATCAAGTGAATCAAATAGTTAAGTCGGGTCATATGAGAAGTCGGAATAACAGAAGAGAATGTATGAGACGTTGTAAGAAAGTGAATGATGCAAGAAGTGTAGCCAAGATCGAGTTGTTTGGCGGTCCGTCCTCTCTGCCTACCCCTACGGGGAAACGGCCTGATGGTTAGTTAGTTAGATATAAACAAAGGGGCAAATGTGCGTAAATGCGATTTGAAGTTGTATAATAATAACACACGAGAGTCCCAACTGCTCTCAACCGTCTGGACTCAGTGAGACTATGGCATCCCCAATCGGAGTATGTTGTAAGGCTGAAAGTAATGAAGAGGAGAAGAAGATGGAGAAGAATAAAGTGGGGAAGTACCTGACTAATCAGAACTGGCCACCAAAGACGGCTAAATCCATTTGAAGCAACGTTTTGATTTTAAATTGTAATCTTTCATCAGGGCGATACTGACAGTATCCACCACTCTGGCACGTACTACAAATATACTGCATATTATTTTTAATGAATAAATTGTGAAAAAAGCAATTAAAATTTACCTGCTCACGCCGGAATTTGAATTGGCGACCTCCGGATTCGTAGCCAAAGATCGTAACCACTCAACCACGGAGACAGTCAAACAAAATAATAGCTATTAATAAGATAATAATAAAAACAATATTTTTATTTATTTTCTTACACATTAGAAAAATAATATTATGCATTTAATACACAATGTATAAGAAAATTCATTTATTTTCCCACTTAATATTTGTAAGACAAAAAGATGTACAAATTTTAAATACAGAAGAAATTAAAAAATTTATTCAGGTAGTGATGAAGAAGACTTCATCAATGGGGAGAGATTCTTTCAAGATCAATAGGATTTCCCTTTTGAATCTCTCCTCACTGACGTAAAATATGTCGATATCCTGTGAAATTCCGTTCAAAAGCAATATACTCCTCCCCACCGGGAGAAACATTGGCAGGTTGGTCCTACTTCCAGGAAGGTAGAATAATCTATGAAGACGCTGTCTTAGATAGTCATCAGGAACATGAGACTTATGCGCTCCAAAATAGCTGAATTCTCTATAGTGCTTATCAGTAGTCTAAAAAAGTGGGTAGCAGTGTGCCCTACCCCTCTGAGCCGCAGGGAGTGAATTCCGAACATGCCCAGAAGAAAGTTAGTTGGATAAAGCCACGGATAGTGACCGCACTCCCTCATATAGAGAAATCTCAAAAACTTTTCTGAACCCTCTCCGACATGGGGGAGCACCCCACTTCGTGCGGATTCCAAATAGCCGACCCATGTTTTGTATGTTTTAAATAAAAATGAAGAGAACCCAACCTATTTTACTAATTATAAGCTAGGTTTTGTGTTGTTTTTTCACTCATCGAGAAACGTCAAATGACAAGAAAAATGTGCTTTGCGACATTATCAAAAGTCAAGTTAACACTTTATTTTCATCATCTGTTTAACATTCACGTTTATGAAGTACAAAATGTTGGTTTATGTATTAGTTTTTAAAACCAATGATATGTATTCATAATAAATACAATATTAACTCGTCTATGTTAATTTCACATTGATAGTTTTTACTTTAATGGCACTCTGTTTGTTGTTTTAAAAGTAGTCGGCTATTTTATCGTATATGAAAGTGGGTGGACACTATTTTGCAGTCGGCGGGCACCTCCATAGACAATTTAGGATATAGACAAGCAGAGCGAATAATTATCAAAACACTTGGCTGATCGGTGATCGATCATTCGAGAAGTTGGGAAGAACGGCCGTAAGAGTGCGGGTATACCGAAAACCCTGATTCGTTTAACAAATCATAATAGTTTTAATTCAGATTAACATACCTCATCTATATGAATATAATATACAAGTTTAGTTTCGTACACGATTCCAAGATCTTTTATAGTGGAAACATGCTTGCGATAATGTGTAACTGATGATTGGGACACGCGTTCTGTGCACGGTTCTAAACAATTTGATTTTTACGTAACCGCGCAAGAGTCCCAACTGCTCCCAACCGTCTGTAGCCAGTGAGACTATGGCATCCCCAATTAGGGTTTGTTGACTGAAGTTATTGGGGAGGGGAAGGCGACGACGAAGAACGAAGGTGGGGAAGTCCATGGGTATTCAGATCTGGTCACCAAATACGACTAAAGCCATTTCAAGCAACGTTTCGATTCTGAATGACGGTCTTTCACCAGGGCGATACTAACAGTATTTACCACCATGGAACGTGCCGCAAATATACTAAATATTATTTTTAAATGATAATAATAATAATTTTACTTGGGCACGCTGGCATTTAAACCCGCGAACTTCGGATTCGTAGTCAAGGATCGTAACCACTCAACCACAGAGACCATCTAACTAATAATGGTTCATGGCACATCTCCATTGTTTCTATTATCTATGGGGCTAAAAACTTTTTATTTTTATTAGAAGTTCAATATCACATTTTTTCTCTTACCTACATGACACATTAATTAATAAAAAGTCACTTCAAAAAAATGTGACACTTTTTTTTATATAATGTCATTATTTAATGAAAGTTGGCTACCCCATTTTCTCAGAGCGTTCGTACTTATTAATGCATCTGAAAATCCAAACCATTTTCTCGTGAAAGAAACAAAAACATTAGTTTTACTCTTTTGTTCATTTTATACAGCGTGACTGGTAGTTGATGCGAAAAAGTGATTCGAAACAACCCAAAGGCGCTATCTTAAAGATTTATCCATTAAATTAGGCAATATAATTTTCTTGTGCTTATGAATGTGATATATTCTAAATTAGAACTGATGTATGCATTAAGAAAATTAAAAAAAAAAAAAAAAATTAAATTTAGGCATTTGAAGTTGTGATCTACCCAGTAATTTTCCTCTGATGTGAATGTCAAGTGCGCAAAATTACACTCCTCTTTATTTATTTAATCCCTAATCCGACTGCATACATAAGTATGTCGTATTTTGTTATTCGACCGTATATCCTCACTGTATACTCCTTCTGGGACATTATACATGTATAGTAAAAATATTTTATTTTGCGGATTTCCACTCGAAACGCCTGCAGATAAGTATATCGACTTTTGTTATACGGCCGCACATCCCCTGTGCATACATACTTTACAAATGAGGGCGTACGGCAGAAATAATCCTTTAGGGGATCAATTGTCCGAAGGATCAACTGTCAGAGGAATCAAATGTCGGGGGATCAACTCTCGCTGGGCCAACTGTAGTTGATCAACTATCGGTTGTTGAGTGCGTTGAAATGAAACACCATTGACAGACCTGAATAAATGATAAATAAAAAATAGATACTCTTCAATGTTTCAGCATCAAGTTCCAGTTTCTCAGCACTCATAACTGTGTCCCCATTTAGTGGGAATGACAACAACTGTCTTGTTGTGATAGAGATTCCCATTACGTTTTTCCTCAATACATATTGTATTCTAGATAGAAAACAGAACGGTCGTGTGTTGTCCAACGTCCTGTCCGTGTCAAAGTAAACATGGCCCTATTCTGTTATTCATTCTTTGTTACAACTTATTCGTACTGCGGCCCCGATGCAATTTGTCTATGGAATATATTTTATACACCTACGTAGTGATGAGCGTTTTCCAGATATCGATTTCGAAATGAACTATTTTGAATGTCAAAAGATTTCGAACTGTTAAAAGATTATTTGATAAGTTTATTTATTTCATGTGATTACCGCACACGAGTCCCAACTGCTGCCAAACGTCCAGAGCCAGTGGGACTTTGGAATTCCAATTTGACGAATACTGTGAATCTGACGATAGTGGGTAGGGGGGAAATACGGGGAAGAGAATGATCGGGAACTACCTGGCTCTTCGGATAACTAAATTTCATGGTTAAAATAATAAGGAATTTCATTGAAAAATATAATAACTTTAAAAATATATATTCATGTAGATCACCAAACGACAATTGTGAATATATATTTTTAGAAGAATTTATAAATCGTTATTTAAAAGTGAACAAAAAATCAGCTCATCAAAACACCGTGTTATGTTGGTACCATTGTATTTGGAACATCTAAAGTCACGTGAGCATTCTGTTTTTGGATTAGTATTAAAAAATATTTTTTTCGATGTTGTTTTGTATTTAAAAAATGTATTCTTTTAGTTATGGCAAAATTTTAACATAATTTGGGTGACTTTAAGCTCTGTAAACCATTACATAACCATGTTGAACAACCATGTTCAATATAAAAAAGCTATTATTAATGAAAGAAATTAGAATATTGATGAACAACCTTTCAGATGGAGCTACCCATCATTACGACATACTGATCTACAAAAAGAATTTTCTATGGTTTTAATAAACTATCTTCGAAAAACCTTTCATAGATGGCAGTATAATAGAAAATTTAATTATATTTTTTCATTGAAGATAATAAATAGTTTTGCATTTCAAAGGTTTCTTCCGACTCATGCGTCCTGTTTTTTTGACAAAGGCAATAAGGGTCATTATAATTCGCTGAGATATTTTTTATTATTCGGAAAATGGGAGCCATTCTTCCCTCTTGTTATTCTGCGCGATTCAATTGGATGGGCGAATCGTAAAAAAGATTAAAATGACATTACATAAATCAAGTTAACAATGAAAAATATGTTTTTCGTTCGGATGTCGTCTGCGACCTCCGTGAGATCTTTCCTGTGATTTTAGGTTGGGTTTGGGTTGGGATTTACTCGTTTTGATATATTTTACAGCAGCTTTGAACTCAATCTAAGAATATAAGTTTATCTATGAAAACCCCATTAAAATCACATGAGTAAGGATCTCCAATGAAAAATATAATGGCTTTAAAAATATGTAATCATATAGACCAGCGAACGATTCTGAATATATAACTTTTATTATGTATAATTATAAGTAAAATTTATAAATCGTTATTTAAAAGTGAATAAAAAATCATCCCATCGAAACACCTCGTTATGTTGGTACCATTGTATTTGGAACATCTGACGTCACGTGCTAACGGTATGGAAGATCTACAGTCCCTCGTATCTAGGATGAACGAATTATGTATGAAGAATGAGCTAATGGTGAATGTAAATAAGTCCAAAGTCATGGTGTTTGAAAGAGAGAGTACGAAAACAGTGAGCAATATAGTTGTGAATGATGAATACTTGGAGCAGGTCGATGAGTTTGTGTATTTGGGAAGTATGTTTACGAGAGATGGAAAGACTGATAGGGATATCGAAAGAAGGGTGAATGCGGGAAACTCCATTAACGGGGGACTGAACGCGGTTGGCTCAAAAAAAAAGTTGTCCAAGGAAGCGAAGCTAGCAGTCCACAATGGAGTTCTGATACCAACCCTGATGTATGGCAGTGAGGCATGGAACGGGCAGAGGAAGGGTGAAAGTAGACTGAATGCTGTAGAAATTAAATCTCTGATACGAATGTGTGGTAAAACCACGTAAGATCGTGTGAAAAATGTTAAGATTCGTAAAGAATGCAAGGCTGATGTAAGCGTAGTGAGCAAGATTAAGAAAGGGACGCTTAGATGGTTTGGGCATGTAGAGCGAATGAACGGAGAGAGGAGTGTAAGGAGAATATATGACGCGAATGCGAATGGAAGAAGAAGCCGGGGACGCCCGAGGTAGACATGGCACGATCAAGTGGATCAAATACTTGAGTCGGGCCATGTCAGAAGAGAATGTATGAGGCATTGTATGAATGTGAATGAAGCAAGAAGCGTAGCCAAGATCGAGTTGTTTGGCGGTCCGTCCTCTCTGCCTACCCCTTCCACGAAACGGCGTGATGGTTAGTTAGTTAGTTAGTTAGTTAGACGCGACGTGGACATTCTGTTTTTGGATTATTTACGGACATTTTTATTTTTCGATTTTGTTTTGTATTTTAAAAATTATGTTTTTTTTTAGTTTTGGCAAAATTCTAACTTAATTAGGGTGACTTTAAGCTCTATAATTCTTGTTCAATATAAAAAAAACTATTATTAATTAGTTTAGAGTAATAAATACAGACTAACACCGCACTTAAAAACCTCACCTTAGAATTTTCTTTTGTTCATCAAGCACATAAATTTAATAAAATGTAATTTCGGATTTTGGAAATGAAATCCTCAGCACGGGAAATCCCAGTGAGGATATGATTATTTAGTATTAAAAAATAAGATAAGAAAACATTATTATTACCATTATTTTTTAAAAATATTTTCATTTACATATTTGCCTTAAAAACGTTGTTAAACATAAACTTATGTAGCAAAAATGAACAGTCCTAAAATAAGTTGAATTCATAACTCATGGAAATTCAACATCGTTGTACATCTTTTAATAAATAAGTATACGAAAAGGGTCACAGAACTGGTTAATGGATAGAGAACTGAACACGTAAAATGATATTACGCATGGAAGCGTTAAAAAAAATGCATAATTGGCAATAATAAAAATTGCCCAACGAAGCGATGCAGTCCAATGATAAGTAAATTAATGAAAGATACTCTGAGGAACCAACGTCATTGATCTCTTCGGCATCAGTGCACAGTCGGGAAACACTCCAAACGCGCACCCAACATTTGTACACCGTTGGCATTTGTCACATGAGAACGGGTCGCTTCTATCACTAGTTCTCGTGTTCAACAGTTCAGCTGTCGAATGATCTGCCGGCCTCTGTGTTTCCTCCCTCCTACAACATGTTTGTCTTCAAAACCCAGGTTAACTCCTTCCTATCCTCTAAAAAACCATCCACACAGCATCTACAAAGATTATATAGGCCTTGAGGGTAATTTTTTTTCCCTCAGGGCCTCCTCTGTGGATTTAATGTACTGTAAAAAAAAAGAATTGTTTCTTTGTTTAGAGATAGTAACAGTCGTCACAAAGCATTACATTCGCTGTCAAAACAATTACGACACCCAAACGATAAGAAAGAATTTACAACTTCATAACATTATTAAAAAATATATGTATTCCCGAGTAGCTAGTATATTATAGAAATTAATAAATAACATAAAATATTATACAAACGTTGGAATATTAATTAACTCAATAAATAATAATAAAAATTGAATCAGTGCATGCTCAATGAATCCAATTTTTTTTACGTTTGAGGTAAAACGCTGAATCTTAAAAACCACAAGATCGATAAGGCTGATTCATTGCGTAATTACTAACGTGATACATAATATCTAACAGGATACGAGAAACATTAACGTAATAATTTAAATCTAAATTGCATATTCATTCGAAGCCGGAACAGGGAAAAGAAGCATTTTTTGGTCTATTAACTAGTCAATTTAGATTTTTTTAGATTTCTGATTTCACAAACTTGGAATAAATTAAGAACGGATTTTTTTGTTTAAAAATTAAATTGGAATAAATTATATTATTGAATGAAGCCATCAGTTTGTGGTTATTATAATCAAATGAAACAATGAATCTTTGTTTTAACCACGTTTATTTTTCACGCCTACCGGTTTCGGAACAACCATGATGCATCGCCTAGTTAATGTCCCAATGTCTAATGATAGTTTTCTATTTCAAATTTAAATAATATCTGTAAATAACGGATATGAGCCAAAATTAATTGATAAAATCTTAAATTAAAAAAAACTTAACTAAATATCAAAAGATAAGTATTTATACAATACAAATAATAATAATGATATTAACCGTTAGAGTGCGGTGCAGCGCTGTGGTGCTGCATTCGTTAGCCACGAAAATTGCGACGAAGCGCTTAGGCGCTGCGTTCTTCAGTATGCGTTTGTTGATCCTTATATATATATATATATATATATATATATATATATGTATTGTTTATCCTGTTATAATAAATTAAAACGATATGTTTCACCATGTCGGATCTTAGTTCTATCGTGGACGATGTATCAAAGGATATACATTTTTATTTACGTTTTTATCAATTAAATTTGGCTCATATCCGTTATTTACAGCTATTTGTTTTATTATTTAAAGTTGAGACAGAAAACTATTATTGGGACATTAACTAGGCGATGCATCATGGTTGTTCCGAAACCGATAGGCGTGAAATGTGGTTAAAATAAAGTTTGATTGTTTCATTTGATTACGAAATAAATTAATTTATCAATATCAATTCGGCTTCAGTCTCAACAGATCCACCATTGACCACATTCATTTCCTGACGCACACAGCGGAAAAGGCCAATGAATTTAATACATCTATCCACCACCTGTTTGATGATTTCAATGTAGGTTTCGACAGTGTAAATAAAGAAAATATACCCCACTGTCTAAAAATACCGAGTATTCCCTTAAAACTAGTCAGTCCAACAGACGCTCAATCTAAGAAAGAATCTATGGAATGGAAATACTATCCATGTTTCATACTAGTAAATGAAACATTATTATAATGTACCTGATACTTAAGCTCCGCCCTCAACTACGTGTTGTCATGGTAACGCGGTAAGTAGATAAAGGGCCGCATTAAGGATTTATATTATATAAATTTTGGTTACATTGTAATTTTTTAAATTAACAAATACATTATTTCTAATTTTGAAACTGTCAATTCATGATGGAATTCCATATTAAAATATCTTTTTTAAATTATAAGACCTTTGTTACTTTTTTCCACTTATTTCTTTTCGAGTCGATCGTTTTCACCCTATCACTGGCATCGTCAGACTGGCACTATTAAAAGTAAATCTATGGTATATATAGCATCGATGTCAGGAGTGAGTCCCCCCTCTTTCTAATATTGTTTTTATTTATGAAAAAACCAAACCAGAAATAACCATCTGTTCTAAAAGCTGACACGAATGACTTAATATAATTTTTTAAAAACCCATAGATTCCGTTAACAAACACAATGTAATCCGTCTTCCAGAGGGTAATAAACCAACCCGAAAGTAGTTTTTAAAAACGTAATAGTAAACGGTACCGTCAGCAATAAAACAAATTTCAAGTCATAAATAAAAACAATATTAGAAAGCAGGGAACTCACTCTGACATCGATGCTATATATACCATAGATTTAGTTTTAATTGTGCCAGTCTGATGATGCCAGTGATAGGGTAAAAAAAAAAAAAAAAGTGGAAAAAGTTACAAAGGTGTTTTAATAATAAAAAAAAAACATTTTTAATACATTATCACAATATTTGTACTGGCACGGAAGTGTATTCATATTCATAATCAAGTCAAAATTCTAATTTATTATTCTTTTATATGGGTACCAAGTAATTAAATAAAAAACCATGTTTAAAATGATAAAATAGTATTGATAACATTGATCAAACATATTATTAGTTTTACAACAGACGAGTTGTCACTCATGAGTAACCATTAAAAAAATACGTCTATAATATTACATTAGTAAACCATTAATAACTAATTACATCCGTTTTTTCGTTGTTTTGTTTTATATATTTTATTTTAGTTATTTGTATATTTAAGTTTACAAATAAACTTGTCTTATTGTTGTTCTTACGATCTATTATTAATTTGTCACTTAATATTGTAATTTGGAAAAACCAAACAGACAGAAATAATTACATTACTTTGTTAATGTAATTATTGACACGCTTCTCTTCAATCGTAGTAATACAATTTTTATCATCACGAAAAAAACTCAAATTTAGAGTAATAGCCTAATGGTAAGTGTCGCTTAAGTAACATAATACCAGTATTCATGACTAAACCGATCATTATGTCATTTAATGATTCCAATAGCCGGAATAAAATTCTCACTTTCCTGGAAGCTAGGATTTCTTGAATTTTGTTTTGGAAGAAAGAAATATATAATTTAGTGACCATTGAAAATAACGAGTTCATTATTCAACTGCCTCTTATGAAGAGATGCACCATAAGAGTATGCCTTTGTTATATAATGAATTCGCGTGTCTAACGGCCGTTCTTCCAACTTTTCGAATGATCAATCTGAGTCACCGATCAGCCAAGTGTTTTGTTGAGCATTCGCCCTGTTTGTCTATTTCCTCCAAACATTTTTATACTAAATTATCAATGGAGGTGCCCGCCCACTTTTGTAGACTATAAAATAGTGCCCGCCCACTTTCATAGAAAATAAAATAGTGCCCGTCCACAGTTGACGTTTCTCTTTCATGAAAAACAAGACAAAACATAGCTTATAATAAGTAAAATATGTTAGGTTCTCTTCAGTTTTATTTCAAACATAAAATAAACATCTTTTGAGATTTGAAAACGGAAATAAACCTTTGTTATTCAATATTTGAATCGCGATAAATAGATTTCGAACCATTAATGACGTTTGTCATTGCACTGACATTTGTTCAACCTGTTGACACTTTTTATAACTAATCCTCTATTGAGGGGAACTTAATCCACAAAAATCGATATCCTAAATTGATCGTAAATTTGATCGAGAGTTTTGTTGGGAAGAGCGTGTTTGTGCAATTGAACAGTGTTGAGTCAAAATTTCGGCTCAACAGTTGCTCAGTGAGATGGGGAAGAGCAACTGGTATTTTCCGCCCTCCCGCAGTGAAATACGACTTCTTGAAACACGCGGAACAAATAGCATGGTGGTCTTTTGGTTTCCAACTCAAATTCCAAACCACTTTTGTCCAGTTTAATCGAAGCCCTAATCCTCTAAGGAACCTGATTTGACAAGTAAAAAATTTAAACACATGTTAGAATTAAATTATTTCATTCGTAATAGAACATATATGGAGATTTTACTCGTTTTTATAATAAATGAAATAAAGTTGATTTACTACAAAAACACATACACATATAAGACTACACAAATGCAAAATAACAATAATTTATGTAAATACTTAGAATAGTATATACTAGCTGATGTGTACCCGGTCTTGCTCTATATTTTTCACTTGTCATCAGGATGTCATAATTGATTTGACAGGGAATGTAACCATCTCCAAATAAAGAAACATTCATATGAATATTCCATTTCATTCCAAATGTTTATTTTTTTCAAAATATATCTAAATCATAAAGATCTTAAGTAGGTACCTTCTCGTGTTTTCCATTTTGAAAATATTCTACCCTAAAAAAAACTTCTTCTTTTGAATATGCAATCTGTGGCTAAATAAAACATGGCGGGTTCAATGTTTTTCATACTAATTTTAAATCGTTATAGCAACAGTTTTACATATTGGATTTCATTAAAACTACTCTCTAAACCTTCCCGGCGCTAATAAAAGCAAACTGTGCTATTTTCAGCGAAACCGGTCCATTGATTTACGAGAACATCGATGACAAACAAACAAACTTACATTGATTTTTATATACACACAGATTATGTTTTGCTTATTTTAATGGTAAGCGAGTTTTAAGCAATGTTCAGCTAATTTTGAAGTGCATTAAGCCCTTGTTCAACCACATAATTAAAGGTTAAATGTGAGTTTTACCTAATTCGCCACTGGTCACCTTCGGTTAAATGAAGATAAGCCATAAAAAAGATTAACATTGTACGAACGTCATGTATAAATTTATTTAAATTTAAACTCTACAATGACGAATAAAATATATAAAAAAAGTACTTGTGAAACGAATTTACGATTACCACGATTCGATTTAGATTTAGATTACTTTCATTGGAGCACGAAATCACAGAACATGAAACCGTTTTTCACTTAATCTGAGAAAATATGAAGGACAACGAAAGCACCCTTTCGTCAACACGGACGTACAAGTTTTTCCACCCCAAAATTCAAACGATCGAACTTTGGACTCAGGTATGGTCAGATATGATCTATTTATAGCTTCAGTACCTCCCGTACAAAATTCCATTCCATGGATTCTTTCTTCCATGAGACACACTATCGGCATCTAAAGCTGTCTTAAACAAAACCAGTAAAGAACTCCGGTGAAAAATATAATGGCTTTAAAAATATCTATTAATACAGATCAGCAAACGTCGATTCTGAATATATAACTTTTATTATATATAATTATACGTAGAATTTATAAATCGTTATTTAAAAGTGAATAAAAAATCATCTCATCAAGACACCTTGTTATTTTTGTACCATTTCATTTGTAAATTCTGACGTCACGTGCGCATTTGTTTGTGGATTAGTATGGATATTTTTATTTTGTATTTTAAATATGTTTTTTTTTAGTTTTAGAGAAATTCTAACTTAATTTAGGTGACTTTAAGCTCCGTAAATGTTGTTCAATATAAAAAAAATATTATTAGTGAAAGAAATTACAGTATTCGTGAACAAACCAATTAACAATACGAATATTATGATAATGTTAGTGCTCAGTACTATTATTATTCTTTAAGTTTTTTATAACTATTGAAATAAGGGTGATATTGAAAGAAGGGTGAATGCATGAAACTCCATTAACGGAGGACTGAACGCTGTTGGCGCAAACAAAAAGTTGTCCAAAGAAGCGAAGCTAGCAGTCCACAATGGAGTGCCGATACCAACTCTGATGTATGGCAGTGCGGCATGGAACTGGCAGAGGAAGGATGAAAATAGACTGAATGCTGTAGAAATGAGATCTCTGAGACGAATGTGCGGTAAAACCGTGTATGATCGTGTGAAAAATATTGAGATTCGTAAATAATGCAAGGCTGATGTAAGCGTAGTGTGCAAGATCAAGAAAGGGACGCTTAGATGGTTCGGGTATGTAGAGCGAATGAATGAAGAAAGGAGTGTAAGGAGAATATATGACGCGAATGCAAATGGAAGAAGAAGCCGGGGACGTCCGAGGAAGACGTGGCACGATGAAGTGAATCAAATACTTGAGTCGGGCCATGTCAGAAGCCAGAATAACAGAAGAGAATGTATGAGACGTTGTATAAAAGTGAATGAAGCAAGAAGTGTATGCCAAGATCGAGTTGTTTGGCGGTACGTCCTCTCTGCCTACCCCTGCGGGGAAACGGCGTGATGGTTAGTTAGTTACTCAGTTAGTTAAGTTTTTTAAAAAAGTACATATTTTTATTACTTATGTTTAATAATGGTTCACCGTGAATAAAGTATAAAAATATGTACGGTAAAGCTCATCCTTGTTTTGACATTTGACGTTCTAACCTCAAAACTGATCAAAACCGACCGGCCATAGATTTGGAGCGTTTTGGCGGGCTTTGAAAAAATGGACATTTTAAAAATTATTTTCACAATGAAAACTAACTTTAGAAGAAATAAAACGAAATATACTGGTATTTAAGTTAGAACGTCTACATTGAAAATGTATTTATTAATTGATAAACTAAAGTTCTTAAAAACTTAAGACAAGATTTTTGTGCATAGCGCAAAGGGTAACAATTATTTTTATAAACAATAATTATTAGCCTGAAACACTCATCCAAATTGAAAAAAACCTTTCCGAGCAAAGATAAATGTCGCCGACAGGACTCGAACCTGCACTATTTGAGGGATTTAGCCGTTACAAGCCTCTCTCATACTAATAAAGTTGGTTGTTTACAGGTGAAAATATAACAAAAACAGTAATTGTTGAATGAAACACTAGTATATATTGATTAACTTGGCGGGTTTGCGATAAGCCGACCTCAACGGTAGAGCATCTGACCGGACATCAGAAGGGTGCAGGTTCGAGTCCTGTCGGCGACATTTATCTTTGCTCGGAAAGGTTTTTTTCAATTTGGATGAGTGTTTCAGGCTAATAATTATTGTTTATAAAAATAATTGAAAATGTATTATTTATAAATTGCACTTGTGTTCCTTGTTATCGAACTGCGTGGAAATTGAGTCCGGAGTACGTCAAGAAATGAGCCCTTTACCATAATTTTAAATGTAATAATAATAATACTTTTCTTATTTTGTACATATACAGAAAACATACTTACCTGGTAGGGCACACCAGATTAAAACGTTAAATTACAATGTTTTAGGCTGAGATGATATGACCTTTCAAGCACAGGACACATATATTAGAAAACACTTCACATTGCATGACATTGCAGTTACTGTTTAAATCCTATTTGTCATAGATATTATATACATTAGAAGGTTATTGGTAAAATAAGAGTAGATATTTATATGAAACATGATTTTATTTGAGATTTCTGATAATAAATATTTACATTTACAAAAATTTATAATTATTTGTTTATGAGGTATGCAACTGAACCACTCATGGATATGACTGTCCGAAGAGATGAGTTTTGCTCTGAATTCTGTCGAGTCTTTAATCAATCTTACCATAGATCGTATGGCAGTTTATTCCAGGCTTTAGGGCCTGACACGCTGAAAGCTCGCTCACCAAACTCAGTATCTGGTGTGCGCTTTAGTTCCTTCAGCCTTCCGATGGCCGATGCCGTCGCTGATCTAAGAGTTGACTGGCGTGAATTGGAATTTTCTGGGATGCAGAGTTCCGATAGGTAAGCCGGGGGCATCCCGTTAATTGATTTAAATACCATCCAGCAAAGCTTGAACTGGATTATATATAACCTATGTACGTTGTTTGTGTGAATATATGTATCAAAAAATGAATTAATACAATAAATAAATAAAAGGTAGCGCGATCGGCCGGCATTTCCAAGAAAATTTAGTTTGATGTTGGACGGAATAAAGTTTACTCCTCGCTTCCATTCTAGGGCTTAGTGAAATTTTATAGCAGTCTTTTTATATAGTGTTTGCTTTCAGATTTCATTTGTCTCTTTTGTTTGGATAGACAGATAGATAGATAATTTATTTACATTAACATTCTCTAACATTTTAATATTGTATACATTATATTTTTCCATTAGTAAGTTTTCCCGTTAATTGTTTTTTTTTTTTAAATAAAATTTGAAGTAAATTAAATTTAATAAGGTTATTATTGGTTCTACAAGTATTTTAGTTTTTAATATTGTGACAGAGGTATAAAGTATCAAAATATCCTACTCACGAACACGTTTTCGAATATTGTGATATTGTTCATTTTGGCAAATTAAGTTTTTTAGAATATGACCGAAAACCACTTTAATATTTTTTATGCCTGAGCTTTGCAAAGTAAAATAAAACACGCATTTTAATGATTTTTTTTTGCTTAAATCTACAAACGTGACCGGTATTAAGCTTGAATTTCAACCTTTTTGCCAAATGCATAAGGAATGCGTGATTTCGTTTGAATTTTATGAAGTGGATCCCCATAAGCAAAATGACGAAAATAGAAAATGAATCTTACAGGATAAAGGTGAATCATGATCTTGAAAACCTGAGACATCAGGAGACCATTGTAAAGTTCTGTAGGTCCCAAAAACTGCGATGGGCTTTTTCATTATTTTTTATATGAATACCGAACAAGAGTCCCAACTGCTCCCAACCGTCTGGAGCCAGTGAGACTATTGCATTCCCAATTGGGGAATGTTGTGAGGCTGAAGGTATTGAGGAGGGGAAGAAGAAGTTGAAGAGGAAGGTAGGGAAATAGGGAAATACCTGGCTATTCAGATCTGGTCACCAAACACGGCTAAAAGCCATTTCAAGCAACGTTTCAATTTTGAATGGTGGTATTTCACCAGGGCGATACTGAGAGTATCTTCCACTCTGGAAAGTGCGCAAATACACTATTATTTTTTAAATGAATTAATTATGAAACAACACAAAATTTATTAAAGAAAGTTTACTTGCGCACGTCGGGATTTGAACCCGCGACCTTCGAATTCGTAGTCGAGAGCCTTACCCCTCGACCATGGAGGCTGGTCAATAGGAAAGAATGCAGGATTATTGGACGCCAAAAGTAAAATGTTAGATACGAGTATATACTGTATAGAAAACAACTGGAGCAAGTTTTCTGTGCTCTTGTACAATCATTTCCTGAATATAGTATTATCAATCAGCACATTCTTAGTTCAATGGAGAAACATGTCAAATTTTTCCGTTTGGAACTTAATAAATGTAGCCATTTACACCTATGATATGATAGGTTGATAAATTACTTACATGTTGCATCTATTGTCATGTTATAGGTGGACAAAATAACTTTACATCGAAGCGATGTCTTTATGAAAACGTTTTCAAATCCAGTTTTCTCAAAATGAGGTATTTTGAATTAGTTCCCTATTGAACTAAGGTATCGAGTTGGTGTAGTACCACAAATATTTGCCTGAAGTCTTTAGTAAAGATCCAGAAACTAATCATGAAGGTTATTCTTAAAGTTCCAGTAAGGACGAGTACTGATTTTATTTTTAAGAAACTAAATGTACCCAACTTGAAAAAAACATATTCAAAAAAGATCCTCCTGCATCAATTTAAAAATATCCATATGTTTGAAGAAAGAACAAGCACTAGAGCCCTAAGACAATCACAAGTAAAATCTTTAAATATTCTAGTTTCTAAAACCTCTTATGGACAAAGAAGAAAAATACAATGCTATTCAATTCCCTACCTAGTGACATCAGAAATACGCAAAAACAAAAGGTCCTTTAAAAGTAAGATCATGGATCACCTCCAATAAACCTGTCAACTTCCAAATTCTTTTATACCCTTAAATAAGAACACTTTTGAATTAAAAAAAATAAATAAATTCGTAATCTATTTGTCTTCTAAATATCCTAGCTGAACAACCACCCCTGTAAATTGCCATCTCAACACAGGCGTTTCACACCTAGTTAGATGGGCAATATGTCAGCCGATAACAAACGTTCATATATGACATATATGTGATAAATAAATAAATAAACAAATGACTGTGGGTGCCACGGTGGAAGAAACCCGGAGGCAGATTAAGGAAGAGTTGGCTAGACTGCGTGGAGAAGGATTGGGGCAGGACGGGAGAGACGGTGGACTAGGGCGAGTCGTGAGGGATCGCAGACAGTGGAGATAATTTGTGGAGGAGGCCTATTCTCACCCTGGGATGTATGATGATGATGATGGAAGACGAATAATATGGAATAGAACCATATACTGGAAATAGAAAAAATGCAAAGAGGTTTATGCGTTACCTTTATATTAGAGAATATCAACGGCGTGCATTGCTCTATGTCCAAAGGTAGACTGTGTCTAGTTTTTAAGTTCGGGTACTAGCATATACAGAATTATTAGAAATGAAAGCGGTGTATTTCACAGATTTAATGCTAACACTATGCGGATGCATGGGTTTGCGTTATGTATCCCGCAAACGAATTAGATTGAGGATGCATGGCTAAAGGGACTTTACAACCAAAAAGTATGAAATCGTCAGAAACAATTTATTGATGTAGAACGATTGTGAAATAAAAAAACATTACTTTTTAACGAAAGTGTATCTTGTTTTTTTTTTTGTCTACTGCACTTTAATTTCTTTTAATGGCTCATTTTTCTTAAGGTAGACCCAGCTTTTGAACCTCCATGACTTATATGCCATTGAAGAACATATATATTATCCATTCCCTTTTTTCAACACTTTAGAAACTGCCCGATAAATATTTTTAGGTAAACGTTTTTTTAAACTTAATATCTGTAACCATATGTAGTCCACCTATGTCGAAAAGGGTAAACTTATACGTTCCTTGCAAATTTACTCGTGGGAGATCCTATGCAATATTTTATGCTCCGAAAGTGAAAACTTATGTTTACTAGAACAACGATGCTGCATTGAACGTTGATATTTTCAATATAACTTGAAGACGGTTTTCTCCCATGTCACGAAATAGTTATAAAATTGCCCCCATGACTCTTCATACTTTTCCTATCAACCTTTCACTTCACAAATATTTACTTACTTGCACTATTTGTTATTTATAATACTTCTCTACGTATATTTTTTAACAATTTATTGAAACGTAATTTAATCTCTCTAATAAATTTGTGTAAATTTGTTTTTAGGAGATTATGAAAAAAAGTAGATATTTTAATAACGTCATATTAATTCAAAAGTATATTTTTGTGAAGGTTTTTTATTATGTGGGGCTGTTGTGTTATTTTTATTTTATTATTAGAAATAACAGATTTTTTTCTTAAGACGAATATAATACACGAAAACATACAAAATTTGCGTGCGAAGCCAAAATTATCCGTAACGTTGATATGTTATTCTTGCGGTCCTTATAAATTTGTTTTCGTAGCCTGTGGTGATGAATTATGATAAACAAATGATTAAATGAGATAGCACTATGCTGCCATCGTATTTATTTAAATATATTGACAAAATGCATTAATGACAGTACAAATAAGTGGCAACGCAAATAAGTGCTGTTATTTTACGTTTACAACTAGGTGCTAAATAATTATAGTACTTGCCCACGTAAAATATTAGTTTTATCCTCTACGGAGCACTAATTCATACAACTTCACACAAAACAGGCGCGAAAAACAAAATTCAACTGTCAAAATTCCCGCCAGAATAAACACTTTAAAAAATCTATGACTCGTATTTTGAATAAAGAAACAAAATTATCGTATTTTTTTCAAAAAAATATTTATTTGAATTTCGAATTCGTATTTACTTAAAGAATTGTCAGCACGAGCGGAGCGTCCACCTCGGAACGTTGCCGGCGAGATACTGAATTTACCGCTGAAAATTTCGCCTGTACATGGTGCCAATGTCAGACTGAACACTGAACACATAAATTCATAAAAGTGTGTTGTGGGGGTGTCCGTGTGCTTGAAGCACACGGACAAATTTATTTATCAAACGTTTTCAAATGTCGATTTTATTTCTAGATATCGAAAGATATGTTATATATAAAAATAAAAGATAATAAAAAGATATGTTAGGATGACCGTAAGATTGGTTTCGATTAGATTAGATTTTTGTATCCTTCACTATCTAATATCTAATATAGTATCTAAATAGTCGATTTATTTTAATTTTAAATCTGTATGCATGACATTTCTAGGAATTATGCGTACAGTGACCTACATAAAGCTCCGTGTAAAGAGTGACCAACGCTGAAAGTACGGTGGGGTGAATAGGTCAACTCCTTTGATGTGAGTAATTACAATTTGTAATGTGTTTTTACATATTTGATTTTTATTTATTAGTAGCCCTCAAAGCCTTTATAAAAATCTGTTATATTTTGATTCAATGTACATACGTATTTTTAAATTAGTACTTACCTATTAAATATCCACTTTTGTTACATTATTACTTCGTCGGGGTGAACTTTTAACCTTGATTTTATCATTCAAGGTTTTAAAATAAATAAAAATATCAGGTTAACTAATAATTTTATGTAATATAATAATGAACTCACGTCCATTAAATTTTTTTTTCGATAATGACGTTCAAACTTAAATACCGGTATATTTAGTTATTTTTTTTCTACGGTTAGTTTTCATAGTTAAAATAATTTTTAAAGTCACAAAAACGCTCCAAATCTATGGCCGGTCGAATTTGAGCTTAGAATGTCAAATGTCAAAACAAGGATGAGCTTTACCGTACATAATTTTATATTCTATTCATAGTAAACCAGAACTAAATATAAGTAAGAAAATTTTGTACCCCTTTAGAAACTTTAACTCGAAGTATAATAGTAATATTGAGCATTAACATTATCACAATATTCGTATTGATATTTGGTTCGCTCATGAATACTCTAATTTTTGTTATTAAAATATGGGGAAAACTGGAATTCATTATTAATCTAAAGTAATGTCGTGTCACTAATTCGTCGAGTGATGTCGCTGTCTAAACCGCTTGATCCGCCATCACACCGCACGGCTACCTTCAGTAGGGATCACCAAAGACTGAAATAGACAGTTTTCGGAGATGGCGGCTGTCTTTGCCTCCGACTTTTTCTTCTTTTCCCTCTGATACACGAGGTGTTCTGTAAAACATCACCTTCATATATTAGTTTCCTCTAGGTGATATCTCTTTTCATGAACTCTGTTTTCAAGTGGTGAAAGTACCAAAATATAATAATTGTAATATTTGTACGAAAAATCACCTCAAGGGCGCTGTACAAGTGTTTTTTGTCTATTATTACTACTTATGGCTAACAAACTGCATTCACCTGTTCATCGATCTGTATTACCAAATTAGATGTACAATGCAATTGACCCATGAACGTCATGTCGCGTTAAAATATACAGGATATTATTTTTATATCTTTATGTATAGGTAGATTATATTATGCAAGGCCATACTTACCTGGCAGAGTTATCGTAGGTATAGGTACAGAAAAATTGAGTGAAACAAGATATATTCCAAAAAAGGAGAGAAGAGAGAATAAAATATTCGAGGGCGACAACAATAATATGTACTATTACAAACAAATTTTATTTAATAAGGTTGTTCTTCACTAGTTTCCCTTTTTTTCTTTCTCTGTATCATGCACTTAATTTATTATGAAATTTCATGTATTTTTACATCATCCGAAATATAAAAAACTTTTTTTTTCACATTATCATGCACTAATATTATATTATGTATCATGTAGACCAGATTTGTACTATTTTTATTTAAAAAAAAAGTATTATCCACAAATTAAAAACATTTCTCTTTATAACTTCTCTGTGTCAGGCATATATACATTATTATACATTATTATGTCATATATATGTTACACTTATATACCTACAACGTATCATGTTATTTTTTTTTGTTAACTTAAAACCTTTTTTTTTCCTTTCTTATAAAATCATTTAAATGTTCAAATATCTAAAAACCATCGGGGCGTTAAAAATTAATAATTAAATAAAATAAAATAAATAAATATGATGTCAAACCACAAAGCGCCACTTCTTATGAAAACATAATTTTATATAATGGACCGGTCAGCGGTTGAGTTATCGTTGTGGTTTTAATTCATCTGGTAATTAAGTCATCAATCACGACACAAGCGACATTTCCTCTTAACATGATGGTAGAAGGCGTTTTAATTTTTTTTTTAGTTATTCGTAATCCTGGAATACTTATATTCTTTAAAAAATTATAACGCTGTTGTGTCAAATTGTGCCCATTCTACGGTATACAATGTACACGAAACACAATATCGCCGTAGCTTCGATATCAGGCATCGCCGTTATTATGGGAGGTGGTAGGTGTCATTACTATGGGACATAAAACATTGATATATACCTACTATACATAATTCTTTAATATTTGTAGTTCACCCACAGACTACACAAATGTAAAGGATGGATTAGAAAAAGTTTAACGATTCTAGATGGAAAAAAATATTAAATAAATAAAATATAAAGGTGGACACTTTAAGAGGAACGGCTGTGCGGCCTGTTTCATACAAAACTTAAATTTGGATTAAAGACCAAAATACTCGCTTAAACCTAATGATCTTTTTTTCATCAAAAAGTATAGTAATTATCTAGTACAGATCAGAAGATTTTTTTTTCTTTACATTATGAAGTATAGGCCATTAAAGGGATTGATTTTTCGCGATTTTAGAAGCACCGTTAACAATTATTTGGGGGCTAACGGCGATTTAAAAAAAAGTTTTACCCGTCTGCTTTGAAAACATAACGAAATATAAAATATATATTTTTAAATATATTAAAATAAGCATTATGATGGACTTTAAATTAAATTAAAAACGACCAATTGACGGTGGAACACAAATTAGCCGTACATAATTTAAAATATCGACCCGAAAAAACCTTTTTATTAATTTTTTTTTTTAAATTATTTTTATTTACGTAATCATTTAAAAAAATATATGAAAACACGATAAACCCGCAAATAATTTTCTAAATTGCCTCTAAAATAATGAAAACTTGATTTTTTTTTTCATGACATATACTCGTACTTCATAATTTAAAACAAAAATAAATAAAATACTTCTTTATTAGTTTGGATGGGTATTTTGGCCTCAAATCGAAAATTAAATTATGTATGAAACAGACAGCGCAACCATTCCTTTTAATGAAATGCATGTAATTTATTTAGTTTTACTTATTTATGTTTCCATTAAAAATTTCCTTAACCAAATATTACTCTTAACATTACTTTTCATCGACTATATCCGAGATTAAATTAAATAAAATAATAAAATTACCTGTCCTGTTAATAAATAACACGTCTACCGTGCATTGTGGGTTGACAACAATTGTCCGATTTACGTTTGGCGCTTCTTGAAATGGCACCGCCACGGCCAGGCGACATCAAATTGACTCGTCACCATTTTATTATTTAATAACTTTAACAGTGTAGATCAGTTAATCAGTGATCATGTCAATTAATCGCCAGTCTAATGATTTGTTCGAGATTGATTACTGTAAAGAAACGATTGTGCCGGGTGTGATCTACAAAACATCGAGCTTAATCCATGTCATCCGTGGCCGACGCAAGGGCAAATTTACCCAGGTGTACTTCCACACCTAATGTCTCTAGGGTTTCCTGAGTATTTTGCGCAAACGACCCGTATAAAACTAGTTCGTTTCGATAACCCGCATGGCCATCGCGGACGGCATCGACAGAGTTCGCCAGACATCGCCAGTCATCCGCTCACGCGGCCAGATTCCAAGGATCTAGGGGGCACTGGGAACCTTGACCGCTATCCTGCGAAGTCTCCGCTTCGCCAAATTTAGTAGATTTAGAATCAGTTAATTTCTCATTTAAAAGGTCCACACTTATGAGTTATCGTGTATTACGTGTTTTATTATTAAATATATATATAATTATTTTATTACTCAAGTGTACTTTTGCCGTTTACAAAATACCCTGACCTTGAAGCCATGAAGACGAACAGTGCCCCCGGCTTTGTGCGAGGATCATAGTTCTGCCCTGAGCTAAAGACATCACTTTACCCCAGAAATGGTTGCCCCCCTAAAACAAGCATTCAGCTCCCTTAAACTCTTTTTACGAACCATAAAACGTATCATTTGACCTCCATTACTCTCATGTTTGACGGCCTCCATGGTCGAGGGGTAAGGCTCTCGACTACGAATCCTAAGGTCGCGGGATCAATTTTTTTTTAATTAATTTGTGCTGTTTCACATTTAATTCATTTAAAAATAATATGTGGTATATTTGCGCACGTTCCAGAGTGGAAGATACTTTCAGCATCGCCCTGGTGAAAGACCACCATCCACAATTGAAAAGTTGATTGAAATGGCTTTTAGCCGTGTTTGGTGACCAGATCTGAATAGCCAGGTATTTCCCCACCTTCCTCCTCCTCCCCTTCTCCTTTCCCTCCCCAATACCTTCAGCCTCACAACATTCCCCAAATGGGGATGCCATAGTCTCACTGGCGCCAGACGGGTGGGAGAAGTTGGGACTCTTGTCGGGGTATTCATATAATTTATTTCTGTAATTATAATTAATTCTCTCATTCTCTCGATTCATACTCTCACATTCTCTCCAGGCATTTGCAATCCTACGTTGATAATTTTTTTCTCTAACGTGGTTTATAAAACATCCAAAACATCATTTACAACATCACCTCTATTTATATATTCAAAGAAGAGCACTGAGCGTACGTGCCAACATGCTCGCCAGGAGATTTAATAGGTGCAGTCCTCCGGTACAAAACCAACTATTCCAGACATACTGCATGAGCTTTTACACTAGCGAACTATGGACAAGATATACACAAGGCGTCATGGACACACTCCGAGTACAATATAATCACGCTTAGAGAGCGCTGTTCGGCCTCCCTTGGCGATGCAGCGCCTCGCAGATGTTCGCAGAGGGAAGGATGCATGGGTTCGCTGCTTTGATGCGCCAAAGAATAGCCAGGACGAGTCAGCGCTACCGGAGATCGGAAAACATTCTTGTCCAGGCCGTCGCCCAGTGGCAGGGCGCGCCCCTACATCGTAGATGGTGAATTTCCCTCAGGCCACTGTAGCATAAGAGCTGAATATGTTATTTTAATTTAATTTAATTTTTATTTTTATTTATTTTTTTATATTCTATTTCTACATCACGAATTTTTTTAATTATTTTTTAAATGAATTATTTTTATATGGCAGAGTATTGCACTCCCCGCTTTGTTCTGCTAAAATAAAGACATTATTATTATTATTATTATACACCTAAACTTTATCCTAAAATCTAACATCTATGTTTTTATTTAAAAAAATAAAACACTTGTTTACAAAACTTTTTTTCTTTTTTTTCGCCACTACCCTGTGTGCCTCGGGTAATTTATTTATTTCTTAAAGTTTAACAAAAAATTCGCAAAAAAATGTAACCTTACTGGGGTACCCCGTTCTGAGGTCACTTTGTACATGGTTTTATATAAAGAATATGAATTTGGTCAAGTATATTTTATGTTTGATAAAAAAAATTAAGTAAGATTTCGTAATTATATTAAAATATTAGAGGAACATGATAATGCAATAAGATTAATAAGAATTCTAAAAAATCATTAGAAAGAATGCCGTTATTTGTTATATAATTTTGCCGACCGTAGCTTCTTCAGGGCAGTATATAACTAAACTGTTTTTATATTATTTTAAAGTCAACTATTCTTCTCTTTCTCTTTCTCCATTTTCATTTTTCTCTACATATTAAGATTGAATTTACTTTAATCATTTTTTAAAATCTTCTGTTATCTTTAGAAAAAAAAAACAAATTTCATTACCGCATTATTTAACCTTATTATATAATGAATGTACCTAAGTCTGTCTCGACTCAGGAATTTCCCAGTGAAACGGACATTGATCAATCCCCTATGTGTTATGTTTTGTAAAGATAAATAAACTAAATCATGAACATTTACAAAACGGTTGTTGCTTTTGAAAGAACTTTTGATATATTCTCAAGTAAACAAGTTAGTTATACACTTTTACCATCGGTGTAGACACATTTGGTTATTTCTATGCTATATTTTACATATGAGACGAATGTGTGGTAAAACCATGTATGATCGTGTGAAAAATGTTGAGATTCGTAAAGAATGCAAGGCTGATGTAACCGTAGTGAGCAAGATCTAGAAAGGTGGTTTGATGGTTTGGGCGTGTAAAACGAATGAACGGAGAGAGGAGTGTAAGGAGAATATATGACGCGAATGAGAATGGAAGAAGAAGCCGGGGACGTCCGAGGAATCAAATACTTGAGTCGGGCCATGTCAGAAGTCGGAATAACAAAAGAGAATGTATGAGACGTTGTATGAAAGTGAATGAAGCAAGAAGTGTATGCCAAGATCGAGTAGTTTGGCGGTCCGTCTTCTCTCTCTACCCCTGCGGGGAAACGGCGTAATAGTTAGTTAGTTAGTTATATTTTACATCATTGGTCACAAACAGCTTTCTGTGAACAATAAGGAACTCCAGTGAAAAAAAAATGACTTTAAAATATATATGAATATAGATCAGCAAATGCTGTATATAATACGTAGAATTTATAAATCGTTATTTAAAAGTGAATAAAAAATCAACTCATGGAAACACAGTGTTATGTCGGTACCATTGCATTTGGAACTTCTGACGTCACGTGAGCATTCTGTTTTTAGATTCGTATGAAAAATTTTATTTTCCGATTTTGTTTTGTAGTTTAAATATGTATTTATTTTAGTTTTGATTTTTTTTACTTATCATAATTTGTGTGACTTTAAACTGTATATTTTTGTTCAATAAAAACAACTATTATTCATGAAAGAAATTAGAGTATTCATGATCAAACTACTTATCAATACGGTTATTATGATAATGTTAATGGTCAACACTATTATTATTCTTTGAGTTAAAGTTTCTAAAAAAGTACGTAATGTTATTACTTATGTTTAGTTATGGTTTACCATGAATAGGATATATAATTATGTACGATAAAGTTTATCCTTGTTTCGACATTTGCCATTTGACATTCTAACCTCAAAACTGATCAAAACCGACAAACATAGTTTTGGAGCGTTTTGGCAGCCTTTGAAAAATTGAAGCTTTGAAAATTATTTTAACCATGAAAACTAACTTAAGAAAAAAACGAAATATACTGGTATTTAAGTTTGTACATCATTCAACAGGCAGCCCGCTCACTGGGTAGAGAAGATTATCTCCACATGTATGCACCTCTAACCACAGTTGATACATTAAGAGGAAGACATGTTCCCTGGCACTGTACACAATTTTTTTACAATACCATATATATACATATCATTATTGATAATAAAATAAAAAAAATTAAAAAATTAAAAAATTGGACAGGAGTTCCTTATTCACAGATGGCTTCTTAAAAAGCGAAATTTTCCTAAGAATTATAATTAATTTTAGATGGTATTAGTTTGTTTTTATACTGTCAATAAACAGTTGCACTCTCGTAAATTTCAAAGAGGATAAAAAATCTTTAAAAAAAATCATCATTTTATCACCCTTACAGACTTAAATTACTAAACATATTTAAATATTTTATACAAATGTCTACACTTTTTTTTTTTTCAAAACAGTGTACCAACTCAAAAATAATCATTTAGAGACTTAGCTAACAATAGTTTAGCAATAACGCCTTAGACCAAAACAGACTGTTTTGATCTAAGGCGTTATACCACATCTTTTGGGAAAGAAATGTAGGCCTTAATGCAAACATAACGCTCATGTTGTTAATGCCACGGAGCTTAAAACAACCAGGACTATTTCAGAAAATGTGGAATAATGCCTTTTTACAAAACACAGTCAATATTTTTTATCACAGAAATTCACTGGTTAAATTATTAACTCATAAAAGGTTATACGAACAAAGGCATAATATTCCATACTTTTATCAGCCTCAAAATTCTTTCAGTAATATCAATTCTGTGGTAGAAAATTATATTTCAGCACATTAATAACCCTATATTTAATACAAATAGACTAGAGCATACTGACAATACTCGTCACAATTTTAATGAAGGATTAATGGTTCGTAACCATACAAACAAATATGGACAAAGAACTTTAGATCGCAAGATTCCTAGTTGTATAAATATGTTCCCCGCTGAAATAAAAAAAAAACTGTATTAAAACTAAACCATTAATAAACACATCGAAATCTTGGTTAGCTGAAAGTAGCTATTTGTATTAGAAATAAGGAAATATTATTTTATTTATGATTTATTGCTTTCGTTTATATTTTTATTTTATTCATTTTTTTATATATTTTTGCAGTAATATTTTAGAATAATATTCTTGATAAATATTTATGTTTTAAACTTGTTATATATGTTTTTTTATGTTTAAATTTTATATATTGTTTTTTTATGTTTTTATTTTACATATTTTGTAACCTTGTCTGTAAATTTTATGTTTTAAATAACAAGCTTCCGTTAGACAAACTACAAAAAATATTTTTTCGGGACGTTTTGGATTGTATTTTTTCTTGTGTGAAATTACATAAAAAAAAATTATAAAAAAAAACATGAACGCATTCTCTCCAGAACTTTCATCCCCAGTTCGAGTCGAGCTATCTTTATGGTACAAGCTGCCGTGAGGTCCACGAGATACAAAAATCGTCGCAGAAAAATAACACAAGAACAATGAAAGTAACACAATGTAGCTCCTTCCTTTCATATGTAAGTTACTGAAAGAGGGAAACACAAAGAGGTTTTTCTCAACAGATGTCAGGAAAACCTTCCAGTGTCACACCCGGGGGTGGAGAATTGATGTATTTGGATTCGGTTCCCATTACAAAAATCATTAATAATGCTTTTGGAACATTATATATAAAAAGGTTTCTCATTTTCTCTGAAGTGGCTTATTATTAATTAAAATGTTGTGTAGTAATAATATGACACCTTCTACTAAATATTCTTTTATATTTATTTATTTATTCTTAAATTTAAATATAAAAACAAAAACATTAGCCACTAGGACAATCCTGTGTTGAGATGAGCGGCTTTACAATTTAATCATAATCAGTAAATAGTAATAAGTTAATAATAATACATGAATAAAAATAAGTAAATATTAATAAGTAAATAAGAGTAAATAAATAATAACAATAATACAATAATAATAATAAGTAAATAATAATCAGTAAATATTAATAAGCATATAATAATTCACATTAAATATTAAGTAAATATTAATCAGTGAATAGTAATAAGTATATAATAATAAAAATAGTTAAATAATAATAAGTTAATAGCAATAAGTACATAATAATAAAAATAGCTAAATAATGATATGTAAATGGTAGTAAGTAAATAATAATATAGATAAATAATAATATAGATAAATAGTAATATAGTAAATATATAATAATAGTAGTAAATATATAATAATAATAGTAAATAGTAGTAAGTAAATAATAATACAGATAAATAATAATATAGATAAATAGTAATATAGTAAATATATAATAATAGTAGTAAATATATAATAATAATAGAAAATAGTAGTAAGTAAATAATAATACAAATAAATAATAATATAGATAAATAGTAATATAGTAAATAAATAATAATAATAGTAAATAGTAGTAAGTAAGTAATAATAATAGTAAATAGTAGTAAGTAAGTAATAATACAGATAAATAATAATATAGATAAATAGTAATATAGTAAATGTATAATAATAATAGTAAATAGTAGTAAGTAAGTAAAAATAATAGTAAATAGTAGTAAGTAAGTAATAATACAGATAAATAATAATATAGATAAATAGTAATATAGTAAATATATAATAATAGTAGTAAATATATAATAATAATAGTAAATAGCAGTAAGTAAATAATAATATCGATAAATAATAATATAGATAAATAGTAATATAGTAAATATATAATAATAGTAGTAAATATATAATAATAATAGTAAATTGTAGTAAGTAAATAATAATACACATAAATAATAATATAGATAAATAGTAATACAGTAAATATATAATAATAGTAGTAAATATATAATAATAATAGTAAATAGTAGTAAGTAAATAATAATATCGATAGATCATTATTTTAATATCCTTTGATATTGAACTTCTAACAACAACAAAAAAGCGTTTTTGGCCCCATAGATAATAGAAACAAAGGAGATGGGCCATGAACCATTATTAGTCAGACGGTCACGGTGGTTGAGCGGTTACGATCCTTGGCTACGAATCCGGAGGTCGCGGGATTAAATCCCGGCGTGCTCAAGTAAAATTATCTAATTAAATTGTGTTATTTCACAATTTGTTAATTTAAAAATAATATGTAGTATATTTGCGGCACGTTCCAGAGTGTTAGATACTGTCAGTATCGCCCTGGTGAAAGGCTACCACTCAGAATCGAAACGTTGCTTGAAATTGCTTCAGCCGTGCTTGGTGACCAGATCTGAATAGCCAACTTCCCCACGTTTCTTCTTTCCTATAGCTTTAGATTGTATCTATCTTCAAAATAACTTAAATAGATTAATTAATCGCTGTACTCTTAACAAACTTTGTCTAAACATTAAATAAGTATCATTCAATAAGATTTTACAAAATAAGTCATCCAATTATTTATCCATGTGAACTTAATTACCTAACGCTTACCTCTGTCGATGAAATTAATGACCTGGGCATAATTTTCCACTCTAAATTTAACTTTATATACCATATAAACGCAATTAAAAATAAGGGAATGAAAACGCTTGGCTTCATTCTTCGAAATTCCAGGGGATTTAGGAATATTTCAACATTGAAAACTTTGTATACGTCTTTAATTCGAAGTTGAATATAACTCCTCGATCTGGTCCTGACATTTTAAAATACGTTCAGATTCAATCGAAAAAATTCAACATAAATTCCTAAGACACATTAATTATAAACTCGGTATTCCCATTGAAAGCATTAACTATCATTACTTAATAATAATAATAATGTTTAATTGTCTGCTGTTTTTTTATAACAAAATAACAAATTCACTTAGATTTCCCCTGCTGGGGATTTCATTTACAAAATATTAATGATGTGTTTGATGAAAAAAATAAAAAATAATTCTAAGGTGAGGTGTTTTAAGTCCATTTGCGTGGTTTCGATGTTAGTCTGTATTTGGTGTTAATATATTTTCTAATTCAGATCTACCTGTGTAACGTATCCAGTGTTTTCTTTTTATTTTTAAATTTATTATTGTTGTTAATGAACAGTGGTATTTTGTTGCATAGTTTAGTGCTATAGTATAAGAAGTTTTTATGTCCAAATGTTGTGTTTGTAGTTCCTTGTTGTATGTGTTTTTGACTCTGAGATCTGGTGTTTCTGATTGTTTTTATTTCTTGTTTTTTGTATTTATGAATTTTAAGTAGTATTGAAATAGTAGTGATGAAATAACTCAATTGACTACATCCCTCAGATCGAAGAATTATTTCCGATTTGATACTTACGTCCAAAATTGTAAATGGTAGTATAGATAGCCCTGATTTAATTAACTTCTTTCATATACCTACGAAAGCTACTCGTTCCAAAATCCTGTTCAAATGTAACAACACCAGGACTGAGCATTACAAACACTCGCTTGTATCTAGATTACATGAAGTTAGTAATGGATACGCGGATGTAGCGGATCTTTTTAACTGCACGGAAGGTAAGTACAGAAGTCTATATTATCATATATTTTCAATCAATAGTAATTTAACCTAAGTTTACTATATGTTTTATATTCAATTTATTTTTTTATAACTTTTATTCTTTATATATTCTCTGATATCATTGTACAACCTAATGCCACATTTAATAGTTATCTTTTACAATTACTTGTACTCGTGTAGTTAGTTAACTGTGACATGTAATTATTGTTTACATTAAATGAATAAATCTCCAGCCCCTCCTTAATCCCTTCAGCCTCACAACATACGCCAATGGGGAAGCCATAGTATTACTGACGGAAGGGAGCAGTTGGGACTCTTGTATGATATCAAAATATGTATACGTCAAGTTTGTTCCTGCGTCACCTCGTTTAGTATTTCGAGGTCAGCCGAAGATTGATGGCCTCCATGGTCAAGGGGTAAGGCCCTCGACTACGAATCCGAAGGTCGCGGGTTCAAATCCCAGCGTGCGCAAGTAAATTTTATTTAATTAATTTGTGCTGTTTCACAAATAATTAATTTAAACATAATATAAAGTATATTTGCGCACGTTCCAGAATCAGAAAGACCACCATTCAGAATTGAAACGTTGCTTGAAATGGCTTTTAGCCGTGTTTGGTGACCAGATTCGAATAGCCAGGAATTTCCCCGCCTTCCTCCTCCCCTTCTCCTTCCCCTCCCCAATACCTTCACCCTCACAAAAAACCTTTCCAGTTGTCGAAAACAAACCACTGATTCAAAATGGCTGATAATGCTAACATATGATAAATATATGTGTACCAACATAACAAAAAAAAATCGATAGTCGAATTTACAAAGCCCGCGAAAATTCAAAATTCACCTTTTCTTTTGAACACACCTCGTATGTTATAAATAAAATCGTCAAAAAAGTCTCACTACTCGGAAGGATAAGAAGATACATCAGTGCAGAATCCTGTAAAACTATATACAATGCCATCGTTGTTCCTGATATTAAATATTGTAGCAGTATTTTGTTCTTGTCAAATGAGGAGGATTTTAGAAAACTAACAGTTTTGCAAAACAAAGCCATGAGAATAATTTAAAGATGAAACAAATATTCTAAAATTAATAAAATACTAAGGAATCTAAACATACTGTCTTTTAATCCAATTGTACACTGAAATGTAATAGTATTTCTTTAAAATGTTTAAAAATTAATAAATATCAACACAGACATAACCACTCTACTAAAAGAAGAAATGAAATAAGACTTCGAAATAAAACAAAATCGAAAAACCCATTATTATATAGAACCATGAAGATCTTCCAAGAAATACCGAACAATATAAAACGAAAATATTTTGAAATTTAAGAAGGACGTGATGAAATGCGTAAAGTGCAATTTTTAATGTCGTAATTTTTCAAGTTTGATTTGTAATCTTTAATTGTGTGTAGATACGTGTGTTCTATTTTAAGTTAAATAAATAAATATACAATTATTTCTATAAACAATAATTATTAGCCTGAAACACTCATCCAAATTGAAAAAAAACCTTTCCGAGCAAAGATAAATGTCGCCGACAGGACCCGAACCTGCACCCTTCTGATTGCCGGTCAGATGCTCTACCATTGAGCTATGCACAAAAATCTTGTCTCAAGTTTTTAAGATCTTTAGTTTATCAATTAATAAATAAATATACGATGACAAGCAGTGTAAGAGAGATAGAGCGCTGTATTTTCACTAGCATTCTCGGAGCCAGAACCAAAAAAGTGCAAAGTGGCTACATCGGTTTCCAATCAAATCTACATCGAAAACATTTCAAGTGATACGATAAAAATCAAACAAAACGGTGAGTTATTTCAGAACATGGTTTATTGGAGGGAAAACATAAATTTCAGAGATAATCGGGGAAAGAAAGCAGAAAGGTTAGATAGAAAAGGGTTTGAGATTTGTTGAAGGGCCGAGTTATGTGTTGCGGAATTGAAAATTTAACTTGATTATCGAAACAACAACGGTATATTGGGAACAAGAAACGAATCCAAAGCGTGTTCTATTTCGTTGTGAAGAGGTGTATAGTGCGTAAGGGGACTGTTTGTTCGGTTTGGTTCGACTCTTTCCGGCACCGACACGAAGCCGGGAGTATGCTGCCCTGCAGCAGCGGTTGCATGTAAACCACACGTTCCGGTAATGTTCTTGCAATACAATCCGGAGGTCGCGGGTTCAAATCCCGGCGTGCTCAAGAATTTTTTTTTTAATTAATTTGTGCAGTTTCACAATAAATTAATTTAAAAATAATATATAGTATACATGCGCACGTTCCAGAGTGGAAGATACTCTCAGTATCGCCCTGGTGAAAGACCACCATTCAAAATTGAAAAATTGCTTGAAACGGCTTTTAGCCGTGTTTGGTGACCAGATCTGAATAGCCAGGTATTCCCAACCTTCCTCTTCCCCTTCTCCTTCCCCTCCCCAATACCTTCAGCCTCACAACATTCCCCAATTGGTAATGTCATAGTCTCACTGGCTCCAGACGGTTGGGAGCAGTTGGGACTCTTGTGAGGTATTCATATAAAAAAAAAAAAAGTTTGTTTTGTTTGTAATCTGTTGTAATCTATCTGGTGGCGATAATCGATTAAAATCGAAATACTAGCCGATGTGTACTCGGCCTTACTCGTGTTTTTTTTTTTAAAATTATTTTTGTAATAAAATTATAAAGTTGTGAATTCTTGCTTGTCGTTTGGGTGCCATAATTGATTTGACAGCGAGAGTAATGCCTTGCGACGACTGTTACTATCTCTAAACAAAGAAGCAATTTGAAAATTTTATTTCATTCCAAAAAATTTTTTTTTTTTTTTAAATCTAAATAATAAAATTCTTAAGTTGGTATCTACTTGTGTTTTCCATTTTGAAAATATTGTACCCAAATAAACCTACTTCTTTTGTATATGTAATCTGTGGCTAACCAGAGTGGTGTAACTATTGGCTAACCTCAATACAATAATGGCGGATTTAATGTTCATACTAATTTTAAAACGTTATAGCAACACTTTTGCATATTGGATTTCATTCAAACTACTAAAAACTAAACTCTAAACTTTCCCTTCACTAATAAGAACAAACTGTACTATTTTCAGCGAAACCGGTCAAGGAATTTTTGAAAAATCGACACCAGATAGATAGACAAACATTCATTTATATATATATGTAGATTTTAAATATCGATATTTTAAAGTGCATAAAAAATCATCCCATCAAAATACCCAATTATGTTGATACCATTGTATTCGGAACATCGGATGTCACGGGTATCGTCCGCGTGTATTCAGATTTTTTTATTTGTACGGAAATTTTTATTCGTTAATCATGTATTGTGTTTTAAACTAATTTTGGGTGACTTTAAGCTCTGTAAATGCTTGTTCAATATTAAATATATATATATGTATTATTAATAAAAGAAATAAGAATATTCATGGACCAACTAATTGTCAAAATGGATATTTTAATAATGTTAATGCTCAATACTATTATTATTCTCGGAGTTAACTTTTCTAAACAGATACATAATTTTATTACTTATGTTTATTAATTGATAAACTAAAGTTTTAAGACAAGATTTTTGTGCATAGCGCAAAGGGTAACAATTATTTTTATTAACAATAATTATTAGCCTGAAACACTCATCCAAATTGAAAAAACCTTCCGAGAAAAGATAAATGTCGCCGACAGGACTCGAACCTGCACCCTTCTGATATCCGGTCAGATGCTCTACCATTGAGCTACGTCGGCTTATCACAAACCCGCCAAGTTAATCTATATATACTAGTGTTTCATTCAATAATTACGGTTTTTTATTATATTTCACCTGTAAACAACCAACTTTATTAGTATGAGGAAGGCTTGTAACGGCTAAATCCCTCAATAGGTGGTTTGCTATGAATAGAATATAAAATTATGTACGGTAAAGCTAATCCTTGTTTTGACATTTGACATTCTAACTGTAATAAAACTAAACCATTAATAAACACATTGAAACACTTGGCTAGCTGAAAGAAGATATTTGTATTAGAAATAAGGAAATATTATTTTATTTAAGATTTATTGCTTTCGTTTATGTTTTTATTTTATTTCATTTTTTTTAATATATGTTTTTGCAGAAATATTTTAGAGTAATATTCTTTATAAATATTTATGTTTTAAGCTTGTTACATATGGCTTGTATGTTTTTATTTTATATATTGTTGTCTGTAAATTTTATGTTTTTGATAACAAGCTCCCGTTAGACAAACTACAAAAAAGTAGTTTATCGAGACTTTTTGAGTTGTATTTTTTTTTCTGTTGTAAAATTAAAGAAAAAAAAAATAAAAAAAAACCTCAAAACCGACCGGAATATATTTTGGAACGTTTTTGCGGGCTTTAAAAAAACGGAACTTCGAAAATTATTTTGACTGATGAAAACTAACTTAAAATAAATATATGCTGGTATTTAAGTTGGAACGTCTTTAATGATTTAAAATAAATGGACTGGAGTTCCTTCCACCCAAAAGGACTTCGCCATCGCAATTTTAATTTAATTTGTGAAGTTTAAAAAACTTTTGGCCGTTATTCCCAACCCTGATGAGCAAATTTTGATCCGAAATTCTGCCTAAAAACTGTTCGAATGGAGAAATACGCTTTACCCAACGAAATTTTCGATCAAATTTACAATCAATTTAGGATATCGATTTTTTTTTATTAAGTTCAACTCAACAAAGGACTAGTGATGAAAAGTGTTATTAAACTTATTTCACTTATTATAACCTACGTTTTATCTTGTTTTTTCACGAAAGAGAAACGTCATTTGTCAAATGTAGGTCTATGAAAGTGGGCGGAACCGTTTTATTTTCTATGAAAATGGGCGGCCACTATTTTATAGTCTACGACAGTGGGCGGGCACCTCCATAGACAATTTGGAATGAAAAATGCTTGGAAATATGTAAACAGAGCTAATACTTAACATAACACTTGGCTGATCGGCGACTCAGATTGATCAATCGAAAAGTTGGGAAGAACGGGCGTTAGAGACTCAACTGTCATATATTCTATATACATAGTTACAAAACTAATGAACTGTGCTCTTCGTGTTTACACAAGTTTTTTCCGAAGTAAAAAATCGATAATATTTAAAACACACAGCACATTCACTCATACTTATGCTCTAGACACGTATCTTATTTGTATTTATTGAGAATTGCTTTTATGGCCTTCTTATAATTGCATCCCGTGCAGTTGAACATATCTAATATGTCTGAAAAATTATTACTTTCTGCGAGAATTTGAATGGAGGCAGAAGCAGGGGACGTCCGAGGAAGATATGGCACGATCAAGTTAACCAAACACTTGAGTCGGGCCATGCCAACAGGGGAGAATTTATAAGACGATGTATGAATGTGAATTAACTGAATGCCAAGACCGAGTTCTTTGGCGGTCCGTCCCTTAAACCTACCCCTGCTGAGAAACGGCTTGATGGATAGTTAGTTAGTTAAAAAGATTTTCGATATTTCAGAATTTTTGATGAATTAATTTCACACTAATTAAGGTAGAAATGACCTTACTTGGATGCTAACTTTATGGACTATTGGGGACAATCTAGGGAATTCTATGTCAACAGTTATGAACATTTCGTAAGCTAGAGCAGTCCGTTATATTTTTGGAAAACTGGAAAGAGAGAATGGTTTTCATACATTTTCGGAAGTGATGAAAGATAATATAAGGTACGTTATATTGTTCATTTTTTTAGAAAAGCAATGACTTTGAGATGAACTCATTGGTCCTTAGAGGAGCTATTTAAATCCTTGGCACATGACCCAGAGATTGCGGGTTCGAATCCCGGTGCGTCCATTTTTTTTAATGTGATTACGGCACAAGAATGCCAACTGCTCCCAACCGTCTGTATCCAATGAAACTATGCCATACCAAATTGGGGGTATGTTGTGAGGCTAAAGGTAGTGGGTGGAGAAGTGGAAGGTTTAATAATAACTGGCTCTTCAGATCTTGTCACCAAACACGGCCAAAGCCAATTCAAGCAACGTTCCAATTATGAAAGGTGGTCAGGGCGACACAGAGAATACCTTCCACTGTAACTACTCGTAACTAACCATCACGCGGATTCTCCGCAGGGGTAGGCAAAGAGGACGAACCGCCAAACATTTCGGTTCTGATACACACTCCCAGCTTTATTAATATTCATATACTGTCTCATAACATGCTGACTCTTTTTTTAACGTTAAATTAAAGCACAGTTTGTACATGATAATAATAATACTAATAATGTTTTAACAAAATAAAATTACTCGCTGAGGATTTCATTTACAATATATTAAATTACATTATATTAAATTGATGTGCTTGGTGAAAAAAAAATCATAATAAGGTGAGGTGTTTTAAGTGCAGTTGAGTGGTTTCGCTGTCAGTCTGTATTTGGTGTTAACATATTTTCTATTTCAGATCTCCCTATGTAACGTATCCAGTGTTTTATTTGATTGTTAAATTTATTATGGTTGTTGTGATTTTTGAAGGAGAGTGGGATTTTGTTGTAGAGTTCAGTACCATAGTAGAAAAATTTTTTTTTGTCCAAATGTTGTGTTTGTGGTTCTTTGTTGTATTTGTTTTTGTCTCTGAGATCTAGTGTTTCTAATTTGTGTGATAATTGTTATTTCTTGTTTTTTTGTATTTATTAATGTAAAGTAGTAACGTTTTAGAGTATAATAGTTTTATTGACATAATGTTTAGTTTGTTGAAGATTTTGTCAGTTCTAGTGGACTTTAAGTATAATTTTCATGATGGGTTTTTGTGTTCTCATGAGAAAATTAAGAATATTATCATTAGCACTGCCCCATCCGATAGTACCATAGTCTAATAGCGATTGGTAGAGAGCCGTGTAGATCTTAATCGAATCTTTTTAACTTATTATAATTACAATAAATTATATTTATAAAGTATTTTGATCGGGCCATTTCTTCCTTGTGCTTCCCGACTATTAGAACACAATCATATTTAATGAATGGTATATTTGCAATACGTTTCAGAGTAGTAAATACTCTCAGTATCGCCCTGGTGAAAGATCACAATTCAAATTCGTAACTTTGATTGAAATTTCTTTAACCATATTTAGTGTCCAGATCTTATTCCAGATATTTCTCCACCTTCCTTTATCTCATCTCCTTCTATTCTCGCTTCAGCCTCAATGCCATAGTCCCACTGGCCTCAAACAGTCAAGAGCAGGTAGGCAGTTGGAAGAGTGCGGTATTCAGATGAAGAAATAATTAAATATACATATGTTTATCTTGTGGTCTGACTTCTCATTATTGTTATCTAAATTCAAAATGGAAATAGTAATAATTTATTCG
Source organism: Halesus radiatus (assembly GCA_022606495.2). Lineage (NCBI taxonomy): Eukaryota > Metazoa > Arthropoda > Insecta > Trichoptera > Limnephilidae > Halesus > Halesus radiatus. Next base: position 3,528 of record JAHDVE020003077.1, on the reverse strand, counting down.
GTTCGGAATAATTATGGTACTCTATCGAGCTTTGCTCGTTTCATTTCTAAATTGACGTTAATTGGAGGACTGCCAAAGTTGAACATTAATTAATGCACGTAAATAACGTTGTGTTTTATAACATGTGTTGTATAATAGGTATTCACAATTATTACGTTAACTCCATACACCTTGATCCTTACCACAATGTGTGTGTATGTATTGTATACACACATACATCTTCAAATTATTTTTTATTTGAATGGCACCATTTAGCATTTTTCATATTATATACGAGTATATATATACATATAAATATCTACGAAAACCTTATACATTATCTGTATGATAGGGTAACGATAGGAATAGAAGTAGGGGTAGGGGGTAGGGGTAGGGGTAGGGGTAGGGGTAGTAGGGGTGTAGTAGGGGTAGGTAGGCAGGCAGGGTAGTAGTAGTAGGCAGGGGCAGTGGTGGGGCAGGGCAGGGCAGGGCAGGGGCAGGGGCAGGCAGGGCAGGGCAGGGCAGGGCAGGCAGGCAGGCAGGGCAGCAGGCAGGCAGGGGCAGGCAGCAGGCAGGCAGTGCAGGCAGGGGCAGGGGCAGGCAGCAGCAGTGCAGGCAGGGTGCAGGCAGGCAAGGGTGGGGTAGGGTAAGGGTGGGGGTAGGGGTATGATTAGGGGTAGGGTAACTTTACTCCAAACGGGCAACGCCGTGTACTTCACTTAGTAAGAAATAAAAACAATTTTAATTTAAATAAGTAAATTAAAATTATAAATAAGAAATTTAAACTGTTACTTATATTTATGTTAGGGTGGCAAAGCTTCACTTATGATTTATTTTCGATTCATGACTTTGGTCTACAATTAAATAATAGAATTCTTAACAATTTATATAAAAACGGTTTAAAAAAATGTACCGTAACTTTTTTATGTTATAACAAAACTAAATTTTTATTTCGTCGAATTATCGCGTACATAATGCAGTTCCAAGGCGTAGTATGCAGTGGAAATTATAAAATATAACTAGTTTAAAAAATAAATGTTTTTTGCCTCTCCTGTAAAGTTTCCAAAGTCCCAACTGCTCCCAACTTTCCAGAGCCACTGAAATTCTTCCATCCTTAATTTGGCGATTCTGTGTGCCTGAACGGAGTGACTGAAGAGGAAGGTGGTGAATACCTGCTCATTCAGATCTGGTCACCACAAACATTTAAAACCATTTCTAGCTAAGATTCGATTCCTAATGGTGTTCTTTCACCAGGGCGATACTGAAAGTGTGTACCGCTCTGGAATATACCCGCCAAAAGATCGATTATGCTAAAATCAAAAACAAATCAAAATACTATCCAATCACGGCAATCTATAAAGGCATTTAATATACACGTAATAACAATATAAATTGTTCATATTCATAAAAAAATTGTTCATAATATTTAGTACGGTCGATTATACTAGGATACTGTTAAAAAAAAATCTCATCAAAATGTACGAAACAATATTAGTTCAATGGGAAAATACCGTGATACTCGTAAAGCATCCCACTTAGCGATATTATTTTATCTACAGTGATAAGAGACCGATAGCCACGTCAGCCTGTCCTCTAATCTCTCTCATATATCTTCTCTAATAGTCTCTCTCAGCTTGACACGCATAACTTTGCAGTCAGTCTAATTAAATATTCTAAAATTATAATACCTCCAGCTCCTGGGATTTGATGGCAACATGTCACGCCATAGCGGCCCGAGTTGCACGAATTGCTTTTTTTCACACATTTTAATAGATTTTCTTTTTTTATATATGAATACCGCGCAAGAGTCCCAACTGGTCCCAACCGTCTGGAGCCAGTGAGACTATGGCATCTCCAATTGGGGAATGTTGTGGGGCTGAAGGTATTGGGAGGGGAAGGAGAGGGGGAAGAGGAATTTGGGGAAAATATCTGGCTATTCAGTTCTGGTCAGAAAACACGGCTAAAAGCCATTTCATGCAACGTTTCAATTCTGAATGTTGGTCTTTCACCAGGGCGATACTGAGAGTATCTTCCACTCTAAAACTCACTCTGTGAAATAAACTCATAAAATTATTGACAAATCTTGAATTTGCGATATGATATCGATGAAGATGACACAAATTGAACTGGTCTCATTAGCAAAGTTGGTTAAGCGGTTGCCCCGGATAGGCAGAGGTCCTGGGTTCGAGTCCCAGGTGCGACTGAAATCTTTTTATTTTCTGTCGTTTTTTTTTTCTTTTTCATGTTTCATTTAATTTATGTTAATATTATTTTCTACATAATAAATTATAGAAATTGAAAAATTAAAAAAAAATTATATATATTATATAACCTACATTTTAATCCTTTTTTGCTCATAAATGAAAAAATATTAAATTAGCGAATTGGTTTGGATTAACAGCTATTGTCTTATACTCGTATAGTGTCTACGCCGCTCGCCAGTCACGTTCAATCGGATGGATTAGATAGGGAATAAAACTCTAACACAATAAATTGTGATAAATTTTCTTTGATTTTCTTATTTTTAGACTTCTTTTGGCTCATCATACCACAATTCTTAACATTTTAAATTAAATTTAATTTAATTAGATATAAATATTAAATGTCCTCATTAAGAGGAACGGCTGCGCGGCCTGTTTCATACAAAACTAAATTATGGATTAGAGGCCTAATACACACCCAAACTTAATGAGATATTTTTTAATCAAAGGGTATAGTAAATATCTAGTAAGGATTAGAAGTATTTTATTGATTTTTGTTTTAATTTAGAAAATATAAGCCACAAAAGATGACAATTTATTAATATTTTTAGGAGGCAACATTGCCAAATATATGTGACTAAATGGATATTGTTTTTGAAAAAAGATGTCTCTAACCTACCTCAAGAATATGATGAAGCATACAATAAAAAATTAATGACTGCTGAAAATAGTTTAATTTGGGTCAAAATTTTACATTTAGTTAGCGACAAATTAACGGATATTTTTACCTATTTTTTTGTTTGCGTCGCGCTCACACTTTGCAGCCTTTTTTTATGTTGCCAATTGAATTCTGAAATCGCAGAATCCCAAGCGAATGCGTTCGTCCTTAGGAATATATATAAATAAAAAAATAATAAAAAAGAACTCCAGGCCATTTTTTTCAATCAATTAACACGTTCAAACTTAAATACCAGTATATTTAGTTTTTTGTTAAGGTAAAAAAAAAAATTCAATTTTTCAAAGCTCTATCCAAATCTATGTTTTGATCAGTTTCGAGGTTGGAATGTCAAATGTCAAAACAAGGATGAGCTTTACCGTACATAACTTTATATTCTATTCATAATAAACCATAACTAAACATAAGTAAGAAAAGTATGTACTTTTTTAAATACTTTAACTCAAAGAATAATAATAATGTTGAGCATTAACATTGTCATTATATCCATATTGATAATTGGTTTGTTCATGAATACTCTGATTTATTTCATTAATATAGTAGTATCTCAATAACAAATCTGTAATGCTTTTACCATTATTTTTTCTCTTTAAGTTTTTTTTTTCTCAACTT
>JAHDVE020003076.1:0-16878 GCA_022606495.2 Halesus radiatus | reverse complement strand
TAATACGAGGGAGACAAAAAATAAGATAATGCAATGAAACAGTGAGACAGAGATATGATCACATTTAATAGAATGAGACAACACATAAAATGTAAAGTTTTGTTTATATCTGACATTAATTTTGGGAATATTAAAATATTTAATTTTTATTAATTTATTATATTACATATGTCCTTTATGGGCTTGTACATATTGAGTTAATTTGAATAGTCACACAGGTGCACAGTCAAATATGTGTAAGTACCATTCCAAATAATTAGCCACAGATGCGAATATTCAAAACATAACTCACATTCACTGATAACTCTAGACACATATATTAATAATAGTTGAGAATGTATGCAATAATCGTCTGTTTTTATTTGTATTCTGAGCAGTTGAACATATCAACTATGTCTGAAAATGTATTATCTTCTGCGTGAAGTCTAGGTACAAGGAATTTTTGATAATTTTTTTTCCCATATACGTTCTAATACTTTTGAATTTGTTATTTTTTAATAATTGGGTGTTTTAAATTAAAAGATAAACGTTTTATGTAGTAAAAAAAGTTGTTTTTTTTATATTCTTTACACAACTCTGAACCTCACTTCGATAATTTTTGTAAAAGAAAAAACAGGCCTGGTTTCACCTTCACACGTCGAACGCACACTAAATAATGTACTCAACTGTTTCCTTTCCTTCCTTTTACCACTTTTTAGAAGGTCCATTATACAATATGTACCTAGATTTGTACAATCCTGGTTACATATTGTGCAGTACATAGAATCGTATTCAACTTTGCAAATATCAGCATCCTTGATCGTATATAATAAAGACCGCCGTATCAAGTTCAAATCTTGATTTTGCTCTCTAGAGTGTGTATTTATTGACGCCCTGAAGGCTTTCACATGTAGTTACATTATTATTTGAAGTTGTAAAGAGGAGTATAATAATTGTAGAATACATAGCATAAAAACGAGAGTATAAAATAAGTAAGTAGGTATAATATAGGCAATGAGGAGTAGGCTTGTTATTATTGTAACCACAGAAGACAGTTGCATATGTTTACTGTTGCAGCTTCTTAGATACATTACATAGATAGTTATATATTTGAAAGGCTTTATCTCTTGGATTGTAATATGTAAGATGACAAACAATCTGAAACCAATATGGACCACAGTGGTGGAAACAATACTCTCTTTAAATCTGGGGTTAAATTAGAAGGAGACACAATTAAAAGTGACAAAAGATTATATATACAGAAAAATTTCCAAAATTACACTACTCATAGATAGGTGATAGACGATGATCGACGGCCTTCATGGTAGAGGGGAAAGACTCTTGACTACGAATCCGAAGGCCGCGGGTTCAAATCCCGACGTGCGCAAGGAAATTTAATTTAATTAATTTGTACCGTTTCTCACGTGGAATAAGCTTCCCCCAGATATTGCTAACATACTGAATTTATAACTACTAACTAACTAACGATCACGCTGTTTCTCCGCAGGGGTAGGTATAAAGAACGGACCGCCAAACAACTCGATCTTGACATACACTTTTTGCTTCATTCACATTCATACATCGTCTCATACATTCTCTTATATTATTCCGACTTCTGACATTCCCGGACTCAAGTATTTGATTCGCTTAATCGTGCCATGTCTTTTTCGGGCGACCCCGGCTTCTACCATTCACATTCGCGTCATATATTCTTCTTACAATCCTTTCTTCGTTTATTCGCTCTGCATGCCCAAACCATCTATGCGTCCTTTTCTTAATCTTACTCATTACGATTACATCAGTCTTGCATTCTCAATATTTTTCGCACGATCATACATGGTTTTACCACACATTCGCCTCAGATATCTCATTTCTACGGCATTCAGTTTACTTTCATCCTTCCTCTGCCGATTTCATGCCTCACTGCTATACATTAGGGTTGGTATCAGCGCTTCTTTGTGGACTGCTTGCTTCGCCCCTTTGGATAACTTTTTGTTAGCGCAAACAACCTTCTTTCAATATCCCTATCAGCCTTTCCATCTCTCGTAAATATACTACCCAAATATACAAAATCACCGACCTGCTCCAAGTATTCATCATTCACAACTATATTGCATAAAAACCAAATTGTTCAAAAAATTCAATTTTTATTTTATTTTTTAATAACTTATTGAATTTTGTAAACCTCATTGTAATATTTAATCATTGAAGAAGATAATATTTACACATTCCAAATGAAACACGAATCCGAAAAAAACAACAGAAAATAAAAAAGATAGGCAGAGGTCCTGGGTTCGAGTCCCAGACGCGACTGAAATCTTTTTATTTTCTGTTGTTTTTTCGGATTCGTGTTTCATTTTAGATGTGTTAATATTATCTTCTTCAATGATTAAATGTTCAAAAAATCCTATCCAATATAAAACATATCTTCATATACGTAGACGTAAGAGAACTTCAGGCCATTTTTTTCATTCGATCCTCCATAGCTTATTTAGTTGCGGTCTTCTCCTCCTTGTTTAAATTTAATTAAGTCATTATAAAATACGGTATTTAACGAATGCAGGTACTTAGTTAAATTTTTGGTTTATTATGAGCTCCGGACAGTTGACGTTAACCACCGCATTCCCACCCCGGTATAAGCAACTTATGGTTACTTCTTCAGGGTACACGTCAAGGACTCTAATTTTTAATTAAACGAATCTAAAGTTGTCAATGATTCTAAATCCTCCTAGCGTTAGTTTAGATGGAGGCTAGTAAAAATACACATTCCAGATTGTTAAATACATTTTACTTACGGTTGACAAAAGTGACTCTTATAAACATGGTGGCTCTGCTCTGCACGTCCGTAGTCCGTAGATAACCATGTGGGAACCAAGGAATACTACCATTAAAAAAATCAAAAGGTGCAAAATAAACAAGATGAGAATACTTAGAACAAACCATCGCTAGGACACCGGGGCAGTCCTCTGAAGTAGTACCAGGGATGCTTCTTCCCTCCACCCTTCCCAGGAGGGATTGCGCCAGTCGTCAGGATTGTTCATTAAGAAAACTGTGATTGGGAGAGAAGATAAAAAATACCTAAATATCCTGCGGATATTGAGGGGTCCGGATGGATGGGAGTATACCACTGAGTTGGTGGCGTCACCAAAGAGCGTGGTCCATCGGGCAGTGCACAAGGAATTCGGCTAAGGCCAATCAGAAGTAGGTGACTGCCTCGGGTTGCGGGGACGGGGGTTAATTTTCCACTTTTTCAAGGGGGAGGTGGACGATACACGATAAAATGGTTTTTGAGTTCAGTTAGCCTGTATGACACCTCCGACACACGATGATCTCCGGACAGGCCCTTAGTATCCAGTGAAAAACCATGTACTCGTATATAATGTCATGTAATATTCTCTTGATCTGTTGTTATTTGTACCTATTTCATATATGATTATCTATACGCTTAGCTTCTAAATTGTTATAGTACAATAGCTAAAATGTTCGTCTAAGTGAGTTTGCTACTGGTCAATATTTTAAATTGGGGTTTTAATTTGCATGCATGCAATAAATATGTTATTTTCTAATTATATTAGGTTAGGTTATTTTGTGTAGATTTTCTTGCTCTTTTGATGTTTGTGCTAAAGCACAATAATCAAATGTAAACATTTGATTATTTATACCCCTAGTTGTGTCTAAATTCTGCCTGTAAGTGAGTCTGCTGCTAATGAGTATTTTAAGTCATTGTTTTAATTTGCATAACTTAATGTAGAATTTTGCAGCTACCTCTGGTCGGAAGCCCCAAAATATCTGAAAAAACCCCTATGACTCTGTGCAGAAACGGACGGTCCGTTTGATAGGTCATTAATCCCTTCAGCACCGGTGCATAGTCGGGAAACACGCTAAATGCGAACCCAACATTTGCACATGGTTGACATTTGTCACGTGAGAACGGGTCGCTTCTACAATTCGTTCTTGTGTTCAACAGTTCGGCTGTGGAATGATCTATCGGCCTCTGTGTTTCCTCTCTCCTACAGCATGAGTCTCATCAATACCCAAATTCACTCCTTCCTATTCTATAAAAGACCCTCCACACAGCATCCCCAAAGATGAAATAGGCCTAGAAGGAATTCCCTCAGAACCTCCTGGGTGGAGTTACTGAGAAAAACTACTATTTAGTATATCTGTTATTTTACAATTATATTAGGTTAGGTTAGTTAGTGTACCATAAAGGGCACTTGAGGTGAACCTTCACTAAACTGCGCTATAGAAATTAACTGTTACCATTATTACTGAAAGAAAGGTCTTCCTTAAATGAGATACGTTACACAGATTGATGGCGAAAGGGCTACTTTATAAAATATGACTCCTTGAAGACACTTTATCTTCAATAGAGAAAAGGAACATCTAAATTATTGTCAACCATCTCTTCAATATTAGATCCGTTCCTTTCAGGGGCGGAGAATCGTAAATACAATTTTCTAACCCCTTTGCTAAAATAATAGTTTCATTTGGTGTTGTGCCATTGTTTCGAGTGATCCCCCTTCGCTTTCATCCATAGTGAATAGACTACAAAAGCTAAACTTAAACCTTTAATTATGATTTGCTAAATCTACGCTGAGAGTTTTGAGAAACTTGGTGTAAATTTACATTAAAAAACAATTTGTGTGTGCGAATTTATCCATCAGATTATTAATCGCTAAAGTCTGCAAGAGGTTCGTTAAAATCACAGCAAAAAACATTGTATTTTTCTGAAGCCCAGTGGCTTTAAATTGAATTAAAAAACAGTTTATTTTACAAATACAGAGTTAAACAACTAATTAATAATTGATAAACTAAAGTTCTTAAAAACTTAAGACAAGATTTTTGTGCATAGCGCAAAGGGTAACAATTATTTTTTTTTTATAAACAATAATTATTAGCCTGAAACACTCATCCAAATTGAAAAAAAACTAAGTGATTAATTACTAAGTGATTGCCCGGCGTTCTATGTAGTCAAAACGTCGCGTAATGTTAATATCCGTGTAAAAGAACACTTAAGATGTTTAAATAATAATGGTTTCTCCGAATTTGCTAACCATCTCTTAGAAACAGACCACACATTCGATAAAAATACAGGCACTAGTTTACTGCATAAAATGTAACCGGCATTCGATTAGATAACTTAGAAGCATTAGAAATAAGGAAAGCAAAAAACACTAATAGTAGACTCATAAATAATCAAACAAATTTAAATAAAAGTCCAATCTTTTAATTATTCCCAATAAACAAAGTACATTCCCTTCCCGATCAGCAGGTACCTGCTGATCTCCCACCCTTGGCCCTTCACTAGCCTGTTTGTATCAATCCATAACACATGTGCATCTTAGTTCATAGTTTAGTTGTATACTGCCCTGAAGAAGCTACGGTAGTAGCGAAACCTGGTCGGCTAAAGTATAAATAAAAGTGATGTAAAACAAAGTTATTGTTTTATTTTATAAATTATAATGTCACATCACCAAGTTACCGCTTCATATGAAAATAACTAATTAATACTTACTTTGTAATCACCATTTTATTAATACATATGATCGATATGTATATATCAACATGTTTCAAAAGCGAAGCTTTTCTCATCAGGAATATACAGATTACTAAAAGATAATAATGTCAAGTATAGACGAATGATAAACATAGAACAAAACAATTTAAGAATAGACAAATTATGAACATAAACAAAAATTTATCACAGTAACTAATAATTAATCAAAAATGTTAATAATAAATTATTATAAAATATTGAATAACAAATTTATGTTAGCAATTAAAAACGTAATAAATTTACTAAGTAACTTTTAATTTATTTATTAATAATGACGCCACAAAGTGAATACCAATCTCTTGAAGAAATTATAAATATACAGTTGTTTTAATCATTGAAGATAATATTAATAAATCTTAAATGAAATATGAAACACAATTTTCTGTCTTTACACAGAAAATAAAAAGGTAATTGTTGCATCTGGGAATTGAACCCAGGACCTATTGGTCAATCTGGGATCAGAGCTATATCTAACTGAGCTAATTCTTCCTTATTATCAAATTATCTGACATACATAAACAATTTCTCTTTACTTTTTTATTTCCTATCTCTTTGAACGTAAATATCATTCTGTATTAATTATTACACTATACTCAAATTATCTGATATACGCAATTGTTTTTTTTTCTGTACTATTCTTCACATCTCTTTATACTTAATTATTATACCTTTTTCTAGATATATTATGTTACCGTGCTATGTCAATACTAGCTTTATTCCCTTTTTTTGTATAATGGCACTTAATATGAATTAAATTTGTCAATTTGACTGACCTAAAATGGGTTTTGTTCCCATTTGGGCAGTCGAAGCTTTCTTACATTTTATTGTTAAATAACGTGTGTTTCAAAAAAATAAAATTTAAAATAAAATAACGTTTTTAAACAAAATTGCTTTTCGTTATTTTTATCGACATCTAACTTCAATTGAAAATCTGTTAATATTTTTTGTCTCTTTTGTATGACAGCAAGATTCTAACCCGAATTTATTTGCAATCTAGATGGTGTCTCGGATACACCTATTTGATATGTAAATTTTATGTCGGACATTTATTACCCTTTTTACAAGTCGAGGATTATTATTCAATTTTTATTACAATTATATATTTATGCTTATAATAATAGGAATATTTTAATTATTTTTATAGCCCCGTTTTTGTGAAATATCACTTGAAGGTGATAAACCTCAATGTTACATTTTTATAATAATTGAAGATAATATTAACAAACCTCAAATAAGATATTTAACAAATAATACACCGAAAATAAAAAGGTAACGGTCGCTTCTGGGACTCCAGAAGGAATCCAGGACCTCTGTGTTCATACGAGACCAGTGCTCTATACAATTGAGTTGATGCCACCTTATTCAACAAACTTAACAATATGTCAATAAAACAATTATACTCTAAAATAACACTACTTCATATTCATAAATACAAAAAAAAGAAATAACAACAATCACACATATTAGAAACACTAGATCTCACTACTCAACACTAGAGTCAAAAACACATACAACAAGCAACTACAAACACAATATTTCTACAAAAAAACTTCTTATACTATGGTACTACACTCTTTAACAAAATTCCATTACCCTTCAAAACAAGAGCTATTATAAATTTAAAAATCAAATAAAAACACTATACTACTATACGTTACATAGGGAGATCTGAAATAGAAAAAACCTTATGGGGAACGGCTGCCTGTTTCATATAAAACTGAATTTTGATTGAACGCCAAAATACCCATCCAAACTGAATGATCTATTTTTTTTTAATTAAAGGTTTAGTAAGAATGGGATTTTACGTATTTTTGTTTTAATTTTTTAAATATGTGCCATGAAAAAAAATCAATTTTCATAATTTTTGAGGCAGCTTAGAAAATTATCGTACTTTTTAAAAAATATATCACAATTGCTATGTAAGTTTGATTACATAAGTAAAAATTTAAAAAAAAAAGGTTTTTACGTGTCGATATTTTAAATTCTGTATGGAAAATTTGTGTTCCACCGTAAATTGATACGTTTTTAATTTAATTTAAAGTCTACCATAAAGCTTATTATTTAATATTTTGAAAATAAAATTAATTTTATATTTCATTATATTTGTGTCAGACGTACTCTGACACACAAACGACTGTAGAGGCCGGCTGATCCCGATTTGCGAAGCGGGCTGGAGGGGAGGGGGTGGCGACCTATCGTTCTCTTTTGCAAGAGGGAACGACAACGATTTTTGTATCACTTTGCTTCTGCACAAAATTCCTTTTTGTGCAAAAACTCCTGCGGCTGTACAAATCCGTTTGCACAATACACACTTTTGTGCAAACTCGGATGCTGATCTGCGTGCCTTGTCCATGGTCATTCGATGGTCTGATTCCGTGAGCGTTGGTAGTCCGGGGGATAGTCCAAGGGTCAGTGGAGAGTCAGAGAAGAAGAAGGCTGGTCGGTTTTCAAGAAGAGCGAGGTAGAGCGGTCGGGGGAGCAAAGGTGATGTCGGTTCAAGCGTCGCTGGAAGACTGCCAAAAATGTCATTTTCGGCCTCTACATAAATGCCAACCAGGCGCTACGCCGGGCGCCATGTTAGCCTCTCCCGATACTAACTTGGTGCCCCGCACACGTCATCTCGCTCTGTGATTTTTATTTGTCATAATAGCCGTGGCGGTTACATACCGCCACTTGAACAAACTGCACAAAATGCTTGGCTAGTGGATCCGGACCAGACACACAATTCCAAATCTTTATTTTTGCTGGTTCCGGTCCCGTACAATTTACATATCTATTCTTTTTTATACAATTCAATAATTAGGCGACAAAAGCGTCCGACTCAATATTTTCAAAGCAGATGGGTTAAAACTCTTTTTAAATCACCGTTATCTCCTAAATAATTGTTAAATGAGGTGATTTTTCATAAAAAAATGGCGCCATACAAATCATCCTATTATTATTATTATTATTATTATTAAAGATGCCTCTAAAATCGCGAAAAATCAATTCCTTTAATGGCCGATATTTCATAACGTAAAGGAAAAATTAATAAAATACCTCTAATACATACTAGATATTTCCTAAACCTTTAATTAAAAAATATAGATCATTCAGTTTGGATGGGTATTTTGGCCTCCATTCCAAAATTCAGTTTTGTATGAAACAGGCACCGCAGCCGTTCCGCTTAACACCAAATACAGACAAACACAAAAACCACTTAACTCAACTGGATTATTTTTTTTTCATTAGGCACATCAATTTAATGGAATTGAATTTCGTATTTTGTAAATAAAATCCTCAGCATGGGAAATTCTAGTAAGGATATCGTTATTTGTTATTTTGTTACAAAAAGAAGAAAATAAAATATTCTTATTTTTTATTTTATTATTATTGCTCTCTCTCATTTTTATCGTTATAATCTCTTCATTCAAGTCTTAAAAACATCAACTTCTCAGTTATATAAGTCAATAAGTATTTAAAAAAAACGTTAATATTATTCTTGTAAATAATAATGTTACCAGAACGAAACCTTTAAACTCGATGGAGTATTCTTAGAAATATAAATCTCCGTTTTTTCCATGTTTTTTTTTCAAATTAAGTTATGTCTCTACTTAATAAGATGCCATTAATTTTTTACGACCTTTAGACCTCCAACCCTCGCAAGTGTTTAAAACTATCTCAGTTAATACTTTATTTACTTGGCCTCAGGCGAATAGTGCTTACAGAATACCATTTTCATCCGTACTAAAGGAAGCCACTCCGTCAAAAAGACTCACTCTTTGACCGTACTTTCATTAAATCAAGACCATTGTTCGATCCTTTTCCGCATGTTTTCTTAAAAAAACGGCGGGAAAGTCGGCTATGTCTCGGAGTGGCCGGCGGCTTAAGATGCGGAATCATAAATTAAAAAAATACATTTATTTCTTAAATGCTTATAAAAGTGCCTTCCCAGCAACAAATTCATATTTTTATTATTTATATAATTCCTGGCAATTTTCCCACAGTGTTCCGATAAAGAAGATAAAGGAGTTTCATTTTTTGTATGTAAAAGCTTTTTAAAACAAAGGTTTTTGCGAACTTGGGAAGTTTACCACAAACTGCCAGTAGGCGGTCGCGTTAATTTAAGGTCATATTAAAAAAAAAAATGTAAGTGTAACATTGTGGAATGCTAAAATTACATGACTTATTTTTATACAACTTGAACGTTTTCATTTGAGGTTGACCAACATAATTCATAATGGAAAGGCATATAATAATAATAATAATAATAATTGGATGATTTGTATAGCGCCGTTTTTGTGAAAAATCACCTCAGGGGCGCTGTATATAGCAGTATTGTGAATTGAATCACTTGGTCATAAATATGTATTAGTTTCGAGTCATTATTTATAAGCTATAAGTCTTAGTTGTATATCGCTAGCTATAAGCCATGGATGTAAGACATTAGTTATAAGTCTTAATTGTATATCTCTAGCTATAAGTCATAGATGCAAGTCATTAGTTATAAGTCTTAGTTGCATATTACTAGCTATAAGTCATGGATGTAAGTCATTAGTTATAATTTATAAGTCTTAGTTGTATATCGCCAGCTATAAGCCATAGATGTAAGTCATAAGTTAGAAGTTATAAGTCTTAGTTGTATATCGTTTACTATATGTCATACATGTAAGTCATTAGTTATAAGTTTTAGTTGCATATCGCTAGCTATAAGTCATGGATGTAAGTCGTTAGTTATAAGTTATATCTCTTAGTTGTATATCGCCAGCTATAAGCCATAGATGTAAGCCATTAGTTAGAAGTTATAAGTCTTAGTTGTATATCGTTAGCTATAAGTCATTAGTTATAAGTTATAAGTCTTAGTTGAATATTGCTAGCTATAAGTCATAGATGTAAGCAACTAGTTAGTTTCTAGCTATAAGTCTTACTTGTAAGCAATTAATTATAAAACTCAGATTAAGCCACTAGTAATAAATCTTAGCTGTAAGTAAATAGTTATAAGTACAAGTTGACGTCGAATTTAATTTTTCAAGGATCCAATCATGTCCGATTACGTCCAAAAGGTATTAAAATGACAATCTAGTCTCCTACAATGGAAGCAATTTTTTCAACATGGCTTCCATTGATATGTTTGAATTACTTTTAAGTTACCATCCCAGGTACGGGGCTTCATTGAATGCAGACTCTAGTTAGCTTCTCAGAAGCGTATTGTAGAGGGCCCGCAGATACTTTAATAGTATACAACTGCTGACCCTGTAAAAATTGCAAGTGCTCTCCACTGTTGAATTCGTTATGCAGAAACGGGCGGTCCGTTTGATAGATTCCCCTTTCATAACAAACAGACCGCAATTTTTAGTTATATCGAGTTCAGTCGTGGGGTGGAAATGCCGTTCTTGTTCTACAGGTATTTTAAGTGAAGATTTTTTGAGGAACTAGCATCACTGATTCCTTCAGCATCGGTATATAGTTGGGAAACATGCCGAACGCGCCTCTAATCTTTGTACACGGTTGACGGTCTTCTACGACCCGTTCTTGAGTTCAACAGCTCAGCTGTAGAACGATTTACTGGCCTCTGTTTTTCCTTCCTCTTACGACATGGGTTTCTTCAGGACACATGTTAACTCCTTCCTCTTCCCAAAAAGACCCTCTACACAGCACCCTCAACGATAACATAGGTTCTGAGGGGAAACTATTTTCTCCGGGGCCTCCCGTGTGGAGTTATTGTAAAAAAAGTAAAGTTATAGGTTAAATATCAGTTGTAAAGCGCCGTTGAGGTGATTTTCTCACCTAAAAGGTGCTATAGAAGTAATTCAATCATTGTTAGTATTATGTTGTGCAACTGTCCGATGTCTGTGGGCCAATGGCATTTCTAATTGGGTAATATTTTGAGGGTGTAAGGAGATGGGGAAGAGGAAGCTTGGAAGCTGTCTGGCTGTTCAGATCTAGTTACCAAACACGGATAAAGCCATTTCAAGTATAGTTCGATTGAAAAAAAAAATCTATTAATAACTTCTTAAGCTTTGTAAGGTAATTTTATAAATATTCTACACTCCTAAAAATTATAAATACAATATATTTAATAAATACCAACTCTTCTTGCGCCACCAATCTTATAATAAATGTAACATCAATAGAAAAGGAGGATAAAATAGCAACTGTAAAAATATCATCTCTATGCTTAAATTTTCTAACAAAACTGTGTTCATCTGAAGCGACCTGCCAGGTAAGTATCTGTTTGTACATAATTAGATAAATAACAGAAAGTAAATTTGTACAGCGCCCTTGAGGTAATTTTTTTCATAAAAACGGTGCTATGAAAATCAACCAATTATTATTATTATTATAGAATGGTGGTCTTTCACCAGGGCGATACTGAGAGTATCTACCTAAGTGAAAGATACTTTCGATTATCGAGTCAACCACTTAGAATAGAAACATTTGATGAGGCGTGACAATGGCCGACATCGTCTAGTGGGCTTCGTACCATGTGAAAATTGTGTTTAAACCACATCAATTTCTATCTCAGAAGTTATGATAAAAATGTCCACATACATATAAAAACGCTGACTAACCTTGATCGGCGCCACCTCCCATACAATAGAGTCAGCTTTTTTGGTCGTCTGTTCTGGTCAACAAGGAAAGCAGAAGTCCCAGTGAATCATTAAAAAAACCACGCTCTCTTTTTCGCAATGAAATAAATGTATGCATAATGGTTATTGTGTAAAAAACTATAATAGTTTGGTGATGTTGGAATAAAATCCAAAGAAATTGTAATTAATTTTAGAGAAGGCAATATGTTATCGAAAATATCTTCCACTCGATGTGATGTACGATTGCGATAATATTTTTGTTCTTTTTCCAACCTTCCAATTTTGCGCAACTCATCTCGTGCCTTTACCGTCTCTCGCGCATTTCAGTAACACTAAATAATAATTAGTTCAATGCACAGGGGCACGTAAAAAAATCTTTGAGATCACATATATACGATGGCATTCCTGCATTGTGTATATGTGAAAATGTTGAACTTGTGAAAGCATATGTTTATTTAGATGTCATTATTGATTGTTTTTCAAGTGGGATTTACAAAAACATAAGGTTTGTGTTCAACTAAGATCAATTGTTAGTAGATTATTTAAATTTAAATTCTTTGTTCCAACCTGTATACTTCAAATAATTTATTTGTCATCAGCTGAATCTCTTATAAGGTGTGGAATTACACTCTGGGGACTATCTTGTAAAACAAATATCAATCATGTTCAATCAGTTCAAAATGCATTGGTTTAATAATTAGCTCATAAAACTTTATACGAACAAAGGCGAACAAAAATGACGACGGCCTCCATGGTCGAGGGGTAAGGCTCTCGACTACGAATCCGAAGGTCGCGGGTTCAAATCCCGGCGTGGGCAAGTAAATTTTATTTAATTAATTTGTGTTGTTTCACATTTAATTAATTTAAAAATATTATGTAGTATATTTGCGCACGTTCCAGAGTGGAAGATACTCTCAGTATCGCCCTGGTGAAAGACCACCATTCAGAATTGAAACGTTGCTTGAAATGGCTTTTAGCCGTGTTTGGTGACCAGAACTGAATAGGCAGGTATTTCCCACCTCCCTCTTCCCCTACTCCTTCCCCTCCCCAATACCTTCAGCCTCACAACATTCCCCAATTGGGAATGCCATAGTTCCGCTGGTTCCAGACGATTGGGATCAGTTGGGACTCTTGTGCGGTATTCATATAAAAAAAAAAAGACTTGAAATTTTTGCAGTAAATTCATTTTTGTGGTACAAAATTATATTTCAGTACATTAATAACCCTGTATATAATACAAATCGACTAGAGCACACTTACAATACTCGTTTCAATTTTACTGAAGGATCAATGGTTTCTAAGCATAAAGACAAATATGGACAAAGAACTTTAGATCACATGATTCCTAGCTGTTTAAATATGTTACCCGCTGAAATAATAAAAAAAACTTTATTAAAACGAAACAGTTAATTAATACATTGAAAACTTGGCTAACTGAAAGAAGCTATTTGTATTAGATAATAACGAAATATTATTTTATGTACGATTTGTTGTCGTTTGTGTTTTTATTTTATTTATTTTTTATGTTTTTGTAGAATTATTTTTGAGTAAGATTCTTGAGAAATATTTATGATTTAAGTTTGTTACATATGTTTTTTATGTTTTTATTTCATATGTATATATTTTGTAACCTTAATTGTAAATTTTGAATTTTGAATAACAAGCTCCTGTTAGACAAACTACAAAAAAGTAGTTTATGGGGACTCTTTGCGTTGCATTTTTTCTTTTGTAAAACGCAAATAAATAAAATAAAAAAAACTATAATCTCCCCGGTGTACAAGGCTCTTGCACTCCTCGTAAGCTGCTGACATCGACGTTCTCGACGCCTTCGAAATTTGGTCACTCTAACGCATTGGTGACCTTCCTCTGTTTTTCCTGCCTTCCACTTTGCCGGTTGCCATAAGCCTCTCCAGATTGGAGTTCTTGCTTTGGCGAGCAACATGTTCAAAGATTCTGAGGATACGCTTTAGGCACAGTTTATAGATCATTGCGGATGCCAAGCTCTTCCGTAATTGATATTTTTGTGCGCCTGGCTGTCCATGGAATCTTGAGCATTTTCCTCCAGCACAAAATTTCGTAGGCGTCCGCTTCCTTTCACTGGCTCTGTGTATCCATGTTTCCACACCGTAAAGAAATGTGGGGAAATCGGGGTCCGTATATTTTAATAATAAAATAATATGAAATAAGCACTATAATATAAAGGAAATAAAATATTCTGGTGCTTAACCACATTGCCTCAATGGATTAAGAAGTGTTTAGTAACTAGATCTGAATAACAAAGCACTCCCGCAATCCAAATTTTTATAACGTAAATACAGTGATTAAATAAGTGCATGTTTGCAAAAAAAATATGTAAAACTCTTTCGGAAAAATATTTTGGTCCTGAATAAAAACATAAAACATACAAGAAACAGTTGTTTTTTTTTTAATCTGGTCTGATGATTTTATTGGAAACTTTGTTATTTACACACGTTTCTAATATAAATACGATAGCCGCCCTTCACGGAATGTTGTTTCCATGAAGAATTATTATTCCAGGTAGACCGAAGAAAAATCTGTAAATCCGATACAAATACCAAATGAGAAGGGAAGTTTCATAACATCCTAAAAAGACGCTTTCTGAAATTACTTAGTTTTTACCTGAACGCCAGAGCTATAATCTGTACCTACGTATTACATCAATATCCTATCTATATAATATGGATATATACTATATACGAGTATTTATATTATGACCCTACTTCACCTAGGCCAAACAACTACCCGCGCCTTTATTGGCAGATGTAGACCGTATAGGCAACTTGCTCGAATTACATAAACAGCAAATCGATTTTCAAAGAAATATATTCGAATTTCATGTCACTTGACTTCATCTGTTTTCTATAAAATAACATAAAAACTAGTGTCGTTTTTCTCGTCGACTTTGGGCACTGAACTCCCATAAAAAACGATAAACTTGAATTTGTGCTAAACAATCTACACGTCCATATTAATATTGCCCGAGAGCGAGTCCGAAATGAATCTCATACGTGCATTATGAATTTAGCACCTAGAGGACTATTTATTCTACGAAATAGTTCACACAATATGATCGTAGCGCTTCAGGGTTAAACCGTGGAAGCGTGAAAACCTTTGGAATATCCGGGTGTCCAGTGATTATGAGGTTTGTTAACACCAAATTTGTACGGAATAGTATTTTTCTAAGAGATTTTTTTTCTGCGATTATCGTATTATAAGTTTTTATTAAAATAAGTCAATTACAGAAGACGTTACTTTTGAAATATAAAAAAAAACTACTAGTTTCTTGTGTAAAATGTGATTTATGTATTTAAAACTATTTTGTATAACCTACGATATTATATTCACTTGCCACAGACGATTTAAGGCGATGCGATGGGAAGTAATTAAAAATCAAGTATTTTTGGTTTGAAAACTTGATGACCTAGAATATCAAAGATTTAATTAAGAACTGTAAGTAGAACACACCTTTCGTTTAACCGGCCATTTTTGGTGAGTCGTTTTATAAGTCTAGAAAAAAGAAATAATCATATTTTTTTTAAATGTTTAAAGTGCAAAATCTCCTACTTATGAACCCCTTTTCCGATATTGTCGTATTGACCATGTCGGAAAAATAAGTTTTTTAGAATATTTCCGACAAATAATTCAATATTTATGCCTGAGCTATACAAAATGAAATAAAACACGCACTTTGGTGATGTTTTCTTTTTAAAAACCGAACCATGCGGCCGTTGTGTTCAGTGGAAATTTCAACCTTTTCGCCACCTGCATAAGGAGTACGTAATTTCGTTCGAACTTTAGAGAGTAGATCGCTTCAATGAATCATTAAAATCTTGTTTTAGATCACTAATCTCCGGTTCAATGATATGATAAAATTCCTATAATCTGAAAAAAAAAAATAAGACCAACATGGGATTTGTCGACGAGGAAGTGTTTTCTTCTTTCTTTAATCTCCAATTGAACTCCCCATGATAAATACCACGAACAGCCACTGATAAAAACCAGAAACTTTTCCACGAAAATATCACCAAATGGTTTTTTAGAGAACTTTTGGAATCGTTTATATATTGTGTCAGTGTTTTGTGACAAATAGTGACGATAATCTTTCGAAAAAACACGCGAAGTTTGGATTTACTCGTAATTTCGAATTTTTTGCTATATTTTTGGTGACAATGAGTAAACAGATATTTCCTATATTCACCAAACATAAAGAACGATGTATTTAACAGCACAATATGGTAACAATACTGTAGGTCAAAATTGGTTCCTTTGGTAGTTCATCTTTTGGACGCCTAATTTAATGTGAATTCCGCACAAGAGTCCTAACTACCCGGCTCCAGTAGAACTATCAGTGGCGTGCAGTTGAAAAGCTGCGCCTACCTTTTAAGAGGAACGGCTGCGCGGCCTGTTTTACAAAAAACCGAATTTTGGATTTGAGGCCAAAATTCTCATCTGAACCGAATGATCTTTTTGTCAAAAGGAATAACAAATATTTAGTACGGATTAGAAGCATTTTTTATTTTAGTTTTAAATTATAAAATATGCAATGGAATAAATCGATTTTTCACGATTTTAGAGACAACTTTAGCATTTATTTGGGGTAAGATTTTTTTTAAAGATGACTAATATCGAAATATAATGAATTAAAAAAATAATAAAAAAAGATAATATCAGCATTATGATGGGCTTAAATTTAAATGAAAACGATTAATTTATGTTGGAGCTGTTAGCTTGCCGTACATAATTTAAAAA
>JAHDVE020003075.1:0-74098 GCA_022606495.2 Halesus radiatus | reverse complement strand
ATAAAGTTTCATTTTGCACAGAGAATGCTCGGTAAAATTGACTCGATAAAAAAACAAACATAAATTTCTTTACACACCTAGTGAAAAAACATCATTCGGGATCGAAAATATGATTTATTTGAGATGGATTTACACGCGTTGACTGACCAGATGAGAAAATCATGTTTCCGTTTAACCTTCTTACCTTATACCTATCTTTTCAGCCTCGCAACAATTTCCGAAATTGGTTCATTAATATTTTTAATTTTAGTTTATTTGGGAGAATACACATTTTTGAAAATTAAATTATCACTTTGTTGCACTGACCAGTGAAGTTTCCTATGTATAGGAATAATAATGTGAATATTTGACAATGATGAAAATGTAGAGAGAAACAAAACAGCAACAGCATTTTGCAGTGAATTAAAAAAAAAACCAAAATGAAAAAAATTATCTCGTTTCTAAATTTTTAAGAAACACCAAGAACAAAAGAAACTAAAAATACACATATACTTGGATAACGTTAAATCTAGTAATATGAAGAAAACGTAACACGCAGCAGAGGTAGGAAGTAATAACTAACATTTGTGAATTCCATAGACCTACTGGCTCTAGGCAGTATTTGGGGACTCCGGTAATACACACAAAAAATAAAGTTAGTGGCAGTACAGAGTTGTACTCATAGAATACAGGAGAACATAAGAAACGCGATCTAGGCGTGTTTTTGATGATTCAAAAGTCTGGCATTCGGGCCTTCAAATTTCTAAAACCAAAAATTATTTTATTAATCATCATAATTTAATTTAGATTAAATGGAATGGCAATACACAATGCACTAAGTCAAAGGCACAACGGCTTACATTCAAATCTACATTTAGGACATTGCTAGTGTACATTATTTACTCTATGGCTGTGCCCTACATTTGTAGACGGAAATATGTTCATGCTACATCGTCCCAAATTGATGCATAGATCTCTTTGATGTTAGTCAACTTCCGATACGAGAGAAAAATTATAAAATGATTTATGGCTTTGCAAATAGTTCATAATTTGTCATATAAAAAACATATCGTGGGTTTTGCATTTTTTTTTTCATAAGGCGCAATCACTTCGTGGCTCGATATCATATTAAAAAAAACAAGCGTAGTAAGTAGAAAACGACTTAATCATTCAATTCCATTAACATAAAATTATTTATTAAACCTTCTAATGTCAAAAACATTATGTAGACAATATCAAAATGTTATAAAGTGTTAATATAAATCTATCTATTTAATTATCTATCTTTATTGGAATAACTTATTAAAGCTTATAAACCAAATAAAGCATTAAGCTTATAAAACTTATAAACCACGAATTTATTGTATTTTTACGCCAACCGGTTTCGCTTAGATCAAGTTTCTTCAGAGCAAATATAATAACTAAAGAATAATACATAATTTTCGTATATAGGTATAAAAAACAAAACAGTGTGACAGATATATTACTAAAAAGAGAGAAAAGACAATAAATATTAACGAGAGACAACAATATATATTCTATTCAATTGTTGTCTAATATTTTAGTCTATTTTCTCTCTTTTTTTGTAATATCACTCTATTGTTTTCTATAACTACATATATACGGTAACTCTGTATTATTTCTTAGTTATTATATTTGCCCTAACGAAGCTTGATCTAAGCGAAACCGGTTGGCATAAAAATTCAATAAATTCGTGGTTTATAAAAAAAGATTGTTTTATTTCATTTTATAAAATTAATAATAAACAATAAAAATATAATTTCATCAAATGATTGATAACTTTGTGGCATCATTATTAATTATATAATTGAAAATACACTTTGTATATACCACTTTACTTAAAATATATAAATATTTCAAAATATTTATATATTTTAAGTAAAGTGGTATATACAAAGTGTATTTTCAATTATATAAATAAAAATATACAGTATGTTTTTCTAAGCTCATTGTATTTTAATAATATAACAGTTTGCATGTGAGCGAGGGTAACCGTTTATTGTAGAGGATAATGTGTTTCCCACACGTAATCGTAATATGTTATAATGCATACGTGTAGCTTAACGTAATATTAAATAGGTTGAAACGCTCGAAAGCCTCCGGTCAAAGCAATAATTCAAACGACTATATAAATTTTCTGGACTTCCGCAACTGTCACGTGAAGTATAAAGCATCACAAAGGAGCACTGATCTGACCCGCCAAAATTGATGATAATTTCCTTGGATACGTTATCATCAATTTTAAAACAATAATGATCGTAAACTGTCAGAACAAAATTCGACATAAAAATACCGTAGTTTATTTTCACATTTAGAAAATAACAATTTACGTAAGAACTTTTTTTAAAAATGGAATATAATTCAAATTTAATAATGTTAATTTCTAAAAGTATTTTTTATTGTTGTGAAAGCTATTTCGCGGTTCAAGGCCATTTACAAACTGCCAGTTAGGTTTGTAAAAAAATTCTACGAATTAAACACAAAAAACAATTAATATATTATATAAATACCGTACAAGATTCCCAACTGCTCCCTGCTAATCGGATCCATATGATCCAAATTTTCTATTAATTTCTATTAATCTCTATTAATTTCAATTAATTTCAAATTATTTCCATCAATTTTTATTATTTTCAATTAATTTCTATTACCTTCTAATAATTTCTATTAATTTCTTTTAATTTCTATTAATTTATTTTTATTTCTATTAATTTCTATTAATTTCTATTAATTTCTATTAATTTCTATTAATTTCTATTAATTTCTATTAATTTCTATTAATTTCTATTAATTTCTATTAATTTCTATTAATTTCTATTAATTTCTAGTAATTTCTATTAATTTATATTAAATTCTATTAATTTCTATTAATTTCTATTAATTTCTATTAATTTCTACTAATTTCTACTATTTTCTATTAATTTCTATTTATTTCTATAAAGTTCAAATTTGAAATTCTAATCATTCAAATCTGAACTTTTTTTTCTAAGGTGTCCAAAGTGGTATAGATAAAATTAGGATCTCCTTGGTAAAAGTCCGGCGTTCAAAATCGAAACATTGGTTGAAATGCTTTAAGGTACCCTCCCTTATCTTCTTCCCCTCAACAAAATTAGACAAGGTAGTATTTATATTCTCTTTACGAAAAAAGGATTTGTCGTGTTCTCAATGGCGCACCTATTACCAAGTCAAAATGATAATTCCGCCTCGGGAAACATGGGTTTATCAGGCGCTGCGTACAGCAGAGGCCCGATGGCGTATCCCTTACATTTAAAATAATAATCAATACAGCCTGAATTATTACGTGAGGGCGTGTCGCGTACTTTGCATACATAAATTAGGTTTGTAGTTATTTATGGACGTACATAAAGTTACCGCACAAATCTGAGGTACACTGCTGCGCTATACACAACATACACACGACCGTGCTATAGGCACGGCTGTGCTATACTCACTGTTGTGCTATACGCAGTACACACACGGCCGTGCGGGAATACCAAATGGAATTAGGTAGAGGGGGGCGTATCAGTGGCGTAACGGAGTTTTTTTGGGAGGTACGAAATCCATCCAGGGAAATTAATTAGTAACTCTACACAGGAGACCCCGAGGGAAATATTTTCCTCGAAGGCCTACATCATTTTTGGCGATGCTGTGTGGAGGTTCTTTTAGTAGATAGGAAGGAGTGAACCTGTGTCTTGAAGTGACCCACGTTGTACGAGTTCTAGAAGCGACTCGTTCTCATGAGACAAATGTCAACGGAGTGAAAATATTGGACGTGCGTTTGGCTTGTTTCCCAACTGTTCACCGGTGCCAAAGGAATCAATGACGCTAGTTCCTCAGAACATCTTCCATTAAAATAGTGGTAGAACAAGGAGAGCATTCCTACATGACGTCTGTCAAATCGTATAAAATTATACACAATTTGATACCTCGTGGAGTGCTATAAGTTTTTTGTGTTAAACAACTACATTGTTTCACGGGGTATGGTGCTGCTAAATATACATCTGTATATTTATAAATTAAATAAACAGTGTTTATCTCAAGTGAACTGCCAGATAAGTATATTCCTGTACATAAGATTAATAACCTTTATATTTTAACGTGGCATCACGTTCATAGGTCGAATGCATTGTAGATATAGTTTGGTATAACAGATCGATGAACCGGCGAATGTAATTAGTTAACCATATGTAGTAATAATAGATTATCTATAAGACAAAAATCCACTTAAAACACATCTAAACACATCAACTTAAAACACATCTTTACAGACAATCATATAATGGAAGAAATGCACACGTAAATTGCTTAGCTAGGCTAGCCGGTTAGTGCTTACCTAAAGTCACTTTCAGAATCAGTACAATAAAAAATCACGCACCGGTGAGCAAAGCATCCGCAGCTCGCAACACGGTAAATAACTAAATGTGTAAAAAAAATGTTGAAATCTACTAAAAACTTCTTACACTTTTTAATGTAATTTTATAAGTATTCTCCAGTCGTAAAAATAACAAAATTTCAAATAAATACCAACTCTTCTTGTACCACCAATCTTCCAATAAATGTAACATCAATAGAAAAGGAGGATGAAACAGCAACTCTAAAAATCATATCATCTTTAAATTTAAGTTTTCCAAATTTTCTAATAAAACTGTGTTCATCTGAAGCGACCTGCCAGATAAATATGTTTTTCTGTGTCTCTTTGTACATAATTAGATAGAGAATAGCAAGTAATATTTGTACAGCGCTCTGGGGGTGATTTTTTACAAAAACGGCGATACACAAATCATCCAATTATTATTTTTATTGTTATTATTATTAGAGCATTAGAAAAAAAACGTTAATTTGTACAGCACCCCTGAAGTGATTTTTCACAAAAGCTGCGCTATATAAATCATCAAAATACTACTATTATTATCTCTCTTTTTATCTTTAACACAATCCTTGAAGGTTTCAAGAGACATGCAAACATGCGTCTGATTGAAATAAACTTTTGTCTTTTGTTACTATTCAGGTGCAAAGTGAATTGTCTCAGATACAAAAAAATGCCACATTACCTGAAAATATTTCATGTTACATATAGTGATCTTTTATTTAATCAGATGTTAGGTACAGCCGGCTATTCTATTGTCTATCTCCTTCTTTCATCTACTCTTTCTAGCCTGACAGCATACCCCAATCGAGGATGCCATAGCCCCCACTTGCTACGGATACAACAAAATCAAATTAAACGTGTTCCAAAAAAATAAAAATAAAATTTCATGACGCCCCTGCCCGGGCAATGAAAGGGGAGAGACGGGAGGCGAAAGATATATCAATAAAACCGTCTTCCTACATGTTACATTCCCAATCGTGAATTTAGGCACTAAAAAAATATGTTTACACCGCGCCGATATCAGCCAAGCCTACCTCGTACAAATATTTACTCTTTACAGTCTCACCCATTACAGATATTAATTTTCTTACAAATTAAACATTTTTATGGCTTAGATATGAAAAATTTATAAAAGGGTTTTTATACATTTATTTGTATTTATTTAATATCAACGGTATAAATATACCATAAACAATAATTACATGTCACAGTTAACTACAAGCATAAGAATCTTGCACAAATAGTTTAAAAAAGGTAACTATTAAATGTGGCATTAGGTCGTACAATGACATCAAAGTATATAAAGAATAAAAGTTCATAAATGATATAAAAGTAAAAGATATGCGTATGTATAAAACATAAGTTATATTAATATTGATTGAAAAGATGTGATAGTACAGCCTTCTTGTACTTACCTTCCGTGGAGTTAAATAGTTAACAAATCATTTTCTCTCTTCAGAATAAAAAGCCATTTTTTTGTATTGTAATATAAAAGCTATGAGTGATTTCGTTAAAATTATATAATTTTAAATAATCAATTTTTTTAACAACTAATTACAATCATTCTTAAAATAATTTAATTTTTTTAATATGATTGTAATACCGAACAAGAGCCTTAACTGCTACCAATTATATGGAGTCAGTGAGACTATGATATCCCCAATTAGAGTATGTTGTGAGGCTGAAGGTTGTGGAGAGTAGAAAGAGATGGGGAGGAGGAAGATAGGAAAGTACCTGGCTATTAATATTTGGTCACCAAACACTGCTAAAACCATTTCAAGCAACGTTTCAATTCTGAAAGATGGTATTTCACTAGAGCGATACTGAGAGCGAGCATCCCTGGAACGGTTCGCAAATATAATACGTATTATATTAAAACAACACAAATTAATCAAATAAAATTTACTTGCCCACTCGGATTTGAGCCCATAACCTTAAAATTCGTAGTTGAAAGCCCTACCCCTCTACCATGGAGGCTGTTAAATATCGGAATCTATTTGTCTATAATATTATATACGCCCTTTATCTGTTTTTAGATATTTTTGTTATAAAATTTAAATTATTATACTGACGCAATTGTAAGACATTACAGTAGGTACATCGTTTGTATAAGTCGTATTAAAAAAAAAAACAACATAATTATTTAAATGTCTCTATGTTCAGGCTATTAGCAATAACTTTCTCTATGCATAATTAAATACATGTCACGATAAAGGGGAATATACACCGTACACTCACTCATATTAATGCTCTAAACATGTTGCTTGTTAGTAATTGCTGGGAATGTATGCTATTATACTCTTCTTATATTATGTTTGGTATATAAAAAAAAATCCTGGGAATTAGTCTCGTGAAAATCAAGACAGGTAAACAAATTGGATAATTTCACAATAGCATTTACCCTAATTTTTATCCATACTGTTAGCAATAAATAAAACGCCGAATGTTTAAAATAAATAAGTATATTCAGTCAAAACGCTTATCGTAACAATAATCAGTTAGGTTATGTTTATCCTTTCATTCGAATCCAATCCCGCCGTTAGAATACCCACTCCTTGCGGGTGACGTCCGGGTCGAGTGAATCTTTTCATTGCCGACAGACGAGAGCAGCACCACTAGCGGTGATTTAGCGAACTAAACATCTGTGACTGGAATATTCAAATAACAGTTTTACCCAACCACATATTTGTTTTAAACGTATTGTATATTTGTCTTTATTTTATTGATTTTTTTAAATCTTTATAACGTACTTACCTATTTGTAATCTGAAGCTATCGCGGTGTATTTTATTTTCTTAGTGCGTTTTCTACAAATATTTTTTATATCGTTTTTTATACATTGTGGTTTTCCAGTAAAATGCGACAATATACAAAAAGCACGAAAGATTAAATTTCCTTCTCTATCACGTGTCTCGTGTCAAAATCTGCTCTCTACCCAAATATACAATTTTCAAGGAATTGTAGTTTGACCATTCGCCAACTAAGTTGAAGATTGATATCTCCGTTACAAAGCACCTTATTCATTCAAGCCATTTCCATTGTGATTTTGATATACTGGCTATACATCAATCATTTAAGACGTAAAGAAATACAGTTATTCCTTATTATTTCCCAGTTTTAACTTAAATACCAGTATTTACTTATTGAAAAAAAAAACTATATTGCAGTCTGCAAGTTTAATTAATGTTAATATAACAACAAGAACTATTCGATCTACAATTTTATTCAATTGTAACAATAATTTCAGGACCGAGTCATTTAAAATTTCACTTGTACCTAGACTTCACGCAGAAGATAATACCTTTTCAGACATAAGATATGTTCAACTGCACGGAATACCAATACAAAAAGACGATTGTTATGTACGTGCTCAACAATTATCAATAAGATATTTGTCTAGAGCATAAGTATTATTAATGAATGTGAGGTGTGTTTTGTATATTTGCCTCTGTAGCTAATTATTTGGAATGCTACTTTGACATCATTGCTGAATTTGTTCGTGAGACAAATTAAATATTTTGTTGTCATATTTCGTGAAGGCTATCTATTCTATCTATTTACATACAATGATGTGTTTTGCACCTGTGTCACTATTGTAATTTGAATTTTTATTACAAAATATGGAAAAGCCCATGTATGGCTTACACAATACAATAAATAAATAAATATTCGGAGAGAGAATTGCCAATGTATTACATATTATGATAATTTAGTACACAAAATACTATCTATGCCATGAGATTATGAAGTCACTTTCGCTAATAGCTAAGATGGTGGATTGAACCAATAATTCACTCTGTTATAAATAGAACTAAACTCTTGCAAAGCGTCACCATCTTAACTTGCCGCAATATTTAGCCATATTTTAAGGAAGATTATAATTTGAAGAAGACTGATGGCTTTGAGATTGATCAATAATTTACAAATTTACAGCGGAATTTCCGGATAAAGAACATATAGAATACGGTACGCAATAAAATAGGGAAATTATTGTAGTTTTCAGGATACCTTTCTTAAATTAATAGATATATATCTATATAGATGAATCATAAGCTTAACTGCAACAGTTGCCCGAAAATTTATATAGGTAAAACCGAGAGAGACGTAAACGTTGGAGTAAAAGAACACATTAAAATGTTTAGGTTTTTAACAAGTATAGGTTTTTCAGAATTTTCCGAACACTTAATTAATACTAACCATACTTTTGATAGAAATACAGGAGTTCAAGTAGTACATAAAAATGGAATAGGTTTGCGCCTTAATAATTTACAAGCATTAGAAATATCAAAATTAAATAAAAATAATATTTACCACTTTTTACATAAACAATTAGATTTAACACAAAGTCCGATTTTAAGAATGTTCAGTTTCTTCCCCTCCCATTCCCCTCCTCCCCTAACGTTTCCTCTGTTAGAATAATAATAATACTTCTATGACTTGTATAGCGCCGCTTTTGTGAAAAATCACCTCAAGGGCGCTGTACAAATACTTCTTGCTAGGGTTTATTTTATTACGTACAAACAGATACAGAAATATAGGCAAGTCACTGCAGATTAAAACGTTGAATTACACAGTTTTAGCTCGAAAAGATATGATTTTTCACGCACAGGTCACAATATTAGAAAATACTGTATTGTATTGCATGATATCGGAGTTTCTGTTTAAATCCTATTTGTCATTGATATTATATTTATTAGAAGGTTATTGGAAAAATAAGGGTAGGTATTTATATGAAACATTATATTATTTGAGATTTTCGATCCAAATTATTTACAATTACCAATATTTACAGTTATTTACAAAGGTTACAAATTTTCCTCCTAATTACTTTAGGTAGGTACTAACGGTTAGCTTCGCTATGTGCATTAGATAAATTCGCTATGTAAAAACTCTCTAATGCTCTGTCCTGTTCTACTCTGATATACTGTCTCTTTCCCCCACTTCTACTGTCTTCATTATGATATATACTCGTATGTATATATATATAAATACCGCACAAGAGTCCTGCTAGTAACTGCTCCCAACTGTCTGGAGTCAGTGAGACTATGGCATCCCCAATTAGTGAATGTTGTTAGGCTGGAGGTATTGGGGAGGTGAAGGAGAAGGGAAAGAGGTAGGTGGGGAAATACTTTGCTATTCAGATCTGGTCACAAACACGGCTAAAAGCCATTTCAAGCAACGTTTCAATTCTGAATGGTGGTCTTTCACCAGGACGATACTGAAAGCATCTTCCACTCTACAAAATCTATTTCTGTATGTTAATTAAGTTTCTATCTGTACGTTTCTGTATGAAGGTTGGTTTAACCGAAACCGGTCGATAATGCATATAATAAATAAAATAAACAAACATCTTTAATTTAAATTATAATGTCAAGCCAGAAAGTGATTGCTTTCTTCGATAGAAAAAAACGTTTATTTCTTATCAAGCACCAACTAATATGATCATAATTTCATAAATAGTATCACCTTTTATCCTCCTTTATTAGGGTGCCTTTAACTTCTTTCGTCACTGGGCCCAGGTGACATAGCGGAAGTTTTATAGGGAATATAAACCATTTTTCATTTGACGGTTCCACTTTATGATTGGATGGGCGACCATACTCGATCGTTTTGGCAGGTCGGCCGGTGGTTGGCATCCCCATAAAAAGTATTCCGCCTTTAAACCGATGAAAAATGGTCACCGTACATCACGATAGTCAGCCGTGGTCAACCTTTAAACGGCGCAAATTGTTTTGAGCAAAAACTGGTCAGCAAATTTTTCGCTTTGGTTTGCAAAATGCGATGTGTTTACTAGGCGAGGATTTACTTTGTTTACGCTGAAAAGTGTGTGGATAGTTTGACTTTTTCAGTGATTTTAAAAACCCTTCCCGAATGAAAGTAATAGTTAACATACCATTAATTTGATGTTTTTTATACCACACCAGCTGAAGTACCCGGCTTTGCCAGGAGATGTAAATGGTTTGGAGTGAATTTTTCCCCTACTCCTACGCCTACTCCTTCCCCTACCCCTACCCCTACCCCTACCCCTACCCCTACCCCACCTCTACCCCTCACCCCTACCCCTACTCCCCACCCCACCCCTATCCCTACCCCTACCTCTACTCCCCTACCCCCCACCCCTACCCCTACCCCTACCCCTGCCCCTACCCCCCACCCCTACCCCCTTATCCCTACCCCTACCCCTACCCCCACCCCCACCCCCTACCCCTACCCATACGCCTACCCCTACCCCTACCCCTACCCATACCCCTACCCCTACCCCTACCCCTACCCCTACCCCTTCTCAAAGTTTTTCTCTTACTCTGAACGTCAAGTACGCGAAATTTCATCGTAAAGTACCAACATTCTGCTTTAAAGATTGGTAAAGGGGGAGGGGGTATTTTGTCGAAATCTTATGTAGACGCTGACCTTTTTCTTGTTTCTAAAGTCAAGTCGTTTTTCATCAAGCTTGAAATAAAACTGTAGATTTATATACAAAACAAATAAACACCGACTCCATTCTTTATGTAATATAATTACACCTAGATACGAGTAGATACTAGTAGATACATTATCATTTTATGGTCGATTTCCAATTAACAATGTAATTTTAAAATGTTTTGACATGAATAACTAATATTATTTATTTTATTGCGTTTAAAAGTAAAGGTATGCTAAGTCAACAAAATCAAAAATGTTTCACTTGTTCAAGAATTACGAAATTTAAATTTTAGTTGTATATATTGTTGTTGTACAAATCGTAAAATTATCTGATACGCGAATCTACCAACCTTTTAAGGTCGCGGGGACATATCGTTCGATATAATCTGAGACGCCAAAATACTTTTTCAAAAATTGTGGTCGCTAGCGTGGAGGGGCGTTAATAAATTAATCAATTCGTGCTAAACGGCGCTCGACCTACGGAATCTTTCCTTAAAACCAGCGACTCTAACCACAAAATCAGACAAACAACGTCGAAACGCTGCAATACCGCGGGAGCTGGAAGACCTTCCTTTTTTCGTAAATAATGTAGTATGTTTTCCCCTTTTCTAGTAGTTCTTCACTTTCTGTCCTCTTAAATTCTTGCCATATTTGATGTACCGACACCAGATAACTTATTTTTTTCAAATATATCGTTTACAATACCTGTCAAATTTCCAAAGAGAATTTTTTGCAAAAAAATATTTACCGTTTTAACCAACTTCGTATGTGACATTTCATAATTGGCTATTAAGCATCTAGTTTACCTGTTCAAATTTTGGGTTTTAAAAATGCCTTTGAAGTCTGATAAAGTCTTTAAATCAACAAGACTTGGAGTGATTAAATTCCAAACAAATGCCTTTGCTTTGTTTATACGTTTTTATAAAAAGCTCGAGTGGAGGAAAAAAATGGAAAGGGTGGTAATTATGTTACAAGCACATAATAATAAAAATGTATGGCAGACTTAATATCTTAAATAAACACGTGCCTGCCAAAGAGGAAAAAAAACATAATTTATGTAAAAACATACCGGGGCAAATTTTAACATGTTCTATTTAAATCACATGCTAGTAATTCTAGGTGGATATGAACAGCACTGATGCTTTGTTTGTGACTGAAAAAAACCATATTCAGAATTTGGGAAAATTAATTTCGGTAATGATAAGGTTATTGGCTTTGGACCAGGACGTCGTTGGTTCGTAATCCGGAAGGGGCATGGCTTTATCTACGTACGTGTAATGTTTAGTTCCCAGATCTGTATTTTTTAGCAGCAACTCCACATAGGAGGTCCTCAGGGAAATAATTTCCCTAAATGCCTATATATATCATCTTTGGGGATGCTGTGGGGAGGGTCTTTTAGAGGATAGGAAGGATTGAACCTAAGTCTTGAAGAGACCCATGTTCTAGGAGGGAGGAAACACAAATGCCGGCAGATCATTCCACAGCCGAACCGTTGACCACAAGAACGAGTCGTTCTCATGTGACAAATGTCAACCGTGTTCAAATGTTGGTCCACCACCGATCCCGAAGGAATTAATATCGTTAGTTTCTCAAAGCATCTTCAATTAAAATACCAGTAGAACTAGGACAGCATTCCCACCCGACGTCTGTGCTCCAAAGATTGCAATCCGTTTGTTAAGATAGGCGAATCTATCAAACGGACCGCCCGTTTCTGAACAGAGTCAAGGCTTTTTTCAGATATTTTGATTGGACAGATACTTCTATCGATCGCTTTCACCAATAGGGGAAGTCAGAACTCTAATTTTTAAACGGGTAAGTCTAGTCGGGTAACGAGTAGAATCATCATGAATTTTCATTAACCACGTAAATCAACATCGAGGTATTATTTGCCTTGTTCTTGTGACAACTATCACAAATGTATACTCCTGCTCGCCAAATATAGAATTTAGATAATAATTATAAAAATCTTATCGACATATTTAACACATCACTAACAAAATACAAACATATCTTATTTATAAATGAATTAAAAATTAATAAGTGAATTTTAAATATATACTTAGCATTCACCACTCTATAAATATACATTGATATCTACATGTTTCGAAAGCGATGTTTTCCGTATCAGGAATATACAGAATACTAAAAAATAATAATGTCAAGCATAGACAAATGATACATATGTTTTTTAATAATAATAATATTTACATAATAGTTATATTTTTGTAATATTAATGTTTTTATAATGTTGATATTTCTAAAAGTATTGATGTTTTTATAATATTGATATTTTTATAATATTGATACTTTTATAATATTGGTACATTTATAATTTTGATATTTTTTATGATATTGAAATTTGTATAATATTATTTAAATCGGTGTTATAAAATTGGACTCTAGTATCTCAATAACAAAACTGTAATGCTTTTACCATTATTTTTTCTCTTTAATTTTTTTTTTCAACTTATGTACAGCACAAGATGCATGGGCCTAAATATAATAATTTTGCCCTACATTTGTATGATGATTGTAATTTATTGTTGTATTATATTATATTGTTGAAATAAACTCCTGCTGACAAGCTACTTGCAGTGGCTTAGCGGGTATAAGTTCCCACTGTATATAATTAATATTATTCAATAAAAAAAAATGCATGAGTTATAAATTTTATAGAAACTATAAACTTAAAAAGACTTCTGACGTTCAGCGTTGGACATAGGGGCTCCATGAAATGTTACCATTTTTTTCTCGTTTTTTGGCGACCCTCAATCCTGCGAGAGTGGCATTTTTTTTTCTCAATATATCAGCCCATCTCATTTTTTAATGATCTCTGCTTATCTTTACCTACCGTGATTATACTAAATTCAACCTACACGTCACCTGCTAGTCGTGCAACGTACCTAGTTCAGTTAGTTAGTTTTTTTAGAGATTTTTTTAACATTGGTACAGAGCGGCTTTTTATAGTAGCAAAAAAATGAGGGTGCTGCCATCATTTTAAAGGGTATCGGTAAAGGGTCGAAAGTTTAAATGAAGAAAAATCATATTTTAAGAGAATTTTGTCTTTAAGCATCTATTTTTGTTCGCTTTGCAGGGAAGAAAATTATACGGAAAGGAGATTTTTTTGTCTTTCCGAAATGTATGCATTGAAATAACCATATGTTATCAGATGTTCGAAAATAAAATTAAAATAAATCGAATACACAGATCAAAACTATGCATAAATAAAAAAAGATTAAAAAATTGAGTTTAGTTGTTTCGCTTCGTTTATTTTTTTAATAACTGTTACACTCACAACGAATGTGAAGAACCAACTTTTCAAAGACAGCTTGGTGGTACTCTAGCGATAAAAAATTGTATTTCCATTTTATTGCCAAACTATATAGTTGATTATAGACACGCTGCAATTTTTTTTTTCAGTTTGCTAAGTTTTTTTCCGAAAAACAAAAACCTTTAACTGAAATAGAGTAAAACTCAACAAAAGAAAAACAATCACTACCCCACTGAGCCAATAGTCGAATAGTCCAATGAAACCTTTCGTTAGAGGAAAGGAACGAGAATGGTATTATGCTCCATCACGTAAAGCAAAGTGACTTAAATTCTGAATACGTCGGCATTTCCCCCCCAATAACGAGAAGTCCCTTTGTCAAATGAAATTCAATAATACCACAGCTCTTTTGTCTTTGGTTTCGTTTAGTATTTAGTCTAACCAACTTCAAACAGATATTAAAATCATATTTTATTCATACGTTACAATAAGCACGTTTGTTTGTGGAAATCTATCCATTGTGGGAAGCGTTAGGCATTATTTGTCTGTTTAATGTTTTATTCAGATTATTATAAAATAATTTATTCATTTCTATTTATTTACAGACATTGTTTTATAATATAAGCAATTATTATATGGAATGATGTAGATGTAACCCATATCTCGACATATTGTTTGACTCCCTACCGTCATTTAAGAAAAATATTACTCATAACATCAATGCGCAATCACAATTCTCCAATACATAGCACGATTCAGACATATAGGTACACATACACGCTCACACACACTAACACACACATATACACAGACACATATACTTATACACTATACACTTTTTTCATATACCTTTTTATCTTTACCATGTATCATTCCCTAGCATCGTACTAACCCCGCCCGGTAAAATGTGTATACCGATCCTTAAGTAATCCATAATTTATAATGATAATTTTCTAAAACATTGTAATTTGTACACCACTCATTTTATACATGTACTGTTTGTTTCTAAAATAAAGAAAATAAATAAAATATAAAATATACTGTAAATTATTAAAATACAATAACGTATCGAGAATGCTCCACTGGGAGCACCTGTACTGAGGTGTTCGCGTATTTATGATATAGTATTATTGTGAAATGGTTATACAATTATGTTTAAGTAATAAGTTATGGAAAAAATCTGTTCCTTTTGATTTTATTCAGATCGAGATATTAAGTTTTATAAGATGTGTTGAAGTATTGTTTCTTGTTTTTTTAAAGGTGTAGGCATGCGATTACATAATTATATATTTCAAGACCATTCATATTACATCACTATTCATTATGAATAATTTATGAAATAAAATGTCAAAGTTTTGTAACAAAACGTGCTGCGTTTACACTAAAAGCTAGCTACAGCTTATTTTTTTACAATAAACTTTATTTGTGATATACTGTCGTAATAAGTAAGAACACTGTAATTGGGTACCATGGGAGTTATTCTCCAGAATGACGGGTGGAGTCTTGTTAAGACTTGTAGCACATTTACAATTGACCTAATATACTGGTTCTTTGCCAAAACACTTGTAGACACTTATTTCATATTATCATTAGAATAATGTTTATAAAAAATAATAATATCTCTTGAAAATATGCGTTTTTACTTTTTTTACCGTGTTTTTACTAAACAACGGTGAAAGTTTATCACGTAATTGTGGGTAAAGTAAAAAATAAATATAAAATTTTACTGTTTTATTAAGTTTAACAAGATATTTATCTCTTAAAATCATTACTTTATGTATAAAACAGGTTTTAGAATAACAGAAACATGAAAAATGCAACGAAAAAAATCCATTCAAACATCGAGAATGTATGTAAAAGCCGAATAATGTGCTAGTTTCCTTCCCTTTCAAATCACAGCTCCCACTCCCACTACCATCACCTAATGATGTCTAATTATTTCTGTACTTGTTAAATTTAAGTTAGTTTTAAGAACGCTAGCAAATAAATAAAATTCAGTAACAAATGCGGATATCGGATAAAATAGCGGATAAAACTCTTCAAAACAAAATAACATATTAAAATTAACAAAGACATGGTTTTCTACACAAACGCTTCAGGAACTCATTTCTAAAGCATTCTCAAAAACACGTTTAAAAATATTGATAACATTTTTGACGATATCATACTTTGAAGCAATATCAAAAAGCGTTCCATTTTCAAAAACGTTATCTTAATAAAAATCACTCCACGTTCATCCCGATAAATCACGTATCTGAAAAACGCGAAAAGCCCGATAGAGTAAAATGCGCGCTTGTTCATACTGATAAAAAAATATATTCATTGTATAAAGTGTAAAATATTGAAAATGCTTATAGGTTCACGTACACAGTGAATTCCGTCGAAGTCGCACAGTAGGAAACAATCGTGATTTAAGCGGCAGGAAGTTATGAGCCATAAATTCTCGGCATTTCTTTGCCGGTTATGCTGAACTACCCCCGGTGTACCTAGGGAGATGTAACGAATCTGTTTTTCGTACGCTAGATAGAAGCGAAAAACAAAATCTGGTGCTTGTAAAACAACTTGTTTTTGAAACTGCATGCTATCAGAAAAATACTGAAAATATATTTAAATGGGGTATGTATTTATTTCGCAATAAAAATAATACAAAAATAAGAAACCTGTCTTTTATAAAAAAATATATATATTATATAAATGAACATACACTTTGTATATACCACTTTACTTAAAATATATAAATATTTCTACATGTTTCGATAGCAATGCTATCATCTTCAGGAATAGATGAATACTAAAGAATAATTTCAAGTATAGAAAAATGATAAAAAATTTAAAACAATAATTTAAGAATATACAAAATATGAGCATTAACAAAAATGAATTAAAGTAGGTAAATAACAGATAAAAAATGTTAATGACAAAATAATTATAAAACATTGTATAATACATTTAAATTAGAAATATAAATAAAAATTATTATTATATATATTAATATGAAAATAAATTTAAGAAATAGCTATTTTAAAAAAATATTTGATTATTTATTAAATTTAATTCGCTATTAACACTTTTTCTTATTTCTAAAATTTCAAATTTATCTAATTGTAAACCAGTTGTATTTGTATGTAAAACTTTTAAACCTTTATTTATATTAGAGTTAAGGAACACCTAAGGTGTTTAAATAATAACAACTATTCTGAATTTGCAAATCATATTTTAGAAACCAATCATTCGTTTGATACGTAAACTACGTAATTCAGACTTATAATTAGTGGCTTACATCTAAGACTTATATAGCTAGCGACTTACAACTTAGACCTGTAGCTAGTAACTTAAAACTACTAACAGAGGTTTACAACTAACATATTTACATTTAAAAATAAATTATGTACTAAATCTTACTGTTTACAAAATCAGAACATAACCTGATATTGAACAGCAGTGGGGCGAGTTTGTATATGATACATCACAGCTGTATTTGTATGCCTCTGATCAGTTTGGGGATAATATACATACATGTACGAGTATATCATATTCGACGTGTTAATAAGGATGGGAATGCTAGACAGATACTTTTATACTTTTAAATTATTAAAAATGTTAAGAGCGCCAAATAAAGAAGGAAGTTTTTACCTATATAATATTAAGTTTATGTTTTATTGGTAGTTTTATAATATGGGTGCAATATATTTAATGGGTTATCTGGATTTAAAGAAAATTATAGATATTAAATGAATGAAATTAATCGTCAAGTCGCATTGGGAGGTTTCGTCGCTCAAAATTAAAATAGATTAGGGTGTTCGGCTCCCACTGAGGTTGTATATTGGTAGGAATTTCTATGGAATTTAGTTTTGGACATGGACCATTGAATTGTAGATAAACAATGTCATTAACAATGTTTGAATTAATTTATGGAAATGAGTATCTAAACAGATGAGTTTTTAGTTTAGCTCTAATTTCTGACGGACTGGTTATCCTCTCAATTCAATGGGAAGTTTATTCCATGCCTTAGGGCCAGATACTCCAGAGTACGATCACCAAACTTAGTGCTCGGGTCGCGTTTAGGTTCTTTCAGCCTTCCGATAGCAGATGATGTCGCTGATCTAAGAGTTGACTGCCTTAGACTAGTATTTTCCGGAATACATAGCGCAGAGATATAGGGTGGCGCCATTTCGTTGATAGCTTTGAACATTATCAAGCACATCTTGTACTGAATCCTTTCGGGGCACTTCAGCCAGTGAAGATTTCGTAGATGTTCCGAAATGTGCGAAAACTTGGGTACTCCAGTGCGTCTTGCTGCGGCGTTGAACACTGATTGCAGTTTATCAGTTTTGCATTTAGGAAGACTTGCGTAGATGCCATTGCAGTATTCTAGACGTGATACAATATGTGAGTTAACCAGGAGTTTAGTTGCCTCTTTAGTAAGGTTCTGTTTTACTGAATTAAGTTGTCTTAGGTAGAAGAAACCAGTGCTGACTGTCTTGTTTATGTGACTTTTTAACGAAAAGTCTAAATCCAGATAAACACCCAAAAGTTTGACGATTATTTTCGCAATTATGTCGCTGCCGAAAATAGCAATTGGTGAGTTATTATTAAATATCGGCGTACATTCATGGCTGCCCATAGAAACCCGGTATTTGAGGGATTTAGCTTCAGTTTGTTTGAGGACATCCAGAGAGTGATTGCTTCTAGACACTCAGCTACCCGAATTTTAAGGCGGTCAATTTCATTTGGTGTACAGTAAAATTAAATTTGTTGGTCGTAAGCGTAATAATGAGATAGAACACTCAATGACTTGATTATTCTTCCGACATCATTTGTAAACAGGATAAAATAAAATGGACCCAAAACGGATCCCTGAGGAACCCTTGAAGAGAGTTTTGTGAATTTGGACTGTTTATTGCTAACCTTCACTACTTGTGAGCGATTGGATAGGTATGATTGGAGCCAGTTTTTAATGTAAACCAAATGTTTCTTCCAGCTCTTGATGAGAAAGTCTTGTCAAATTGTATCAAAAGCGGCACTCATATCTAAAAGTGAAATGAGTGCTAACTTACCTGACTCTATGGCACGTGTTATATCTGACAGAACACGAATTAATCCTGTTTCTGTAGAGTGGAATCATATCGATGAAGATGGCGTAAAGTGTAAATCGTAAAATCTCATTAGCTCAGTTGGTAGAGC
Source organism: Halesus radiatus (assembly GCA_022606495.2). Taxonomy (NCBI): domain Eukaryota; kingdom Metazoa; phylum Arthropoda; class Insecta; order Trichoptera; family Limnephilidae; genus Halesus; species Halesus radiatus. The sequence goes on along the minus strand of JAHDVE020003075.1, from coordinate 54,858 downwards.
GGTTGTCCCGGTAAGGCAGATGTCCTTGGTTCGATTCCCAGATGCCACTGATATCTTTGTGTTTTTTGTGGTTTTTTTCGGTTTCGTATTTCATTTAGGATTTGTTAATATTATCTACTTCAGTGATTAAAAAAAAATTTCCTTTTTGTAAACTTTAGCTCAAAGAATAATAGTAGTATATAATATCTTGGTTTGCCTATGAATATTCTTATTTATTTCATTCGTGTGTTTTATATTTAACAACAATTGTAGAGGTTAAGGTCACTAAATTTATGTTAAAATAAAATAAAAAAAGTATTTAAAATATTTAATAAAATCGACAAATTAAAATGTCCATCGAAACGTTGCTTGAAATGGCTTTAGCCATATTTTGTGACCAGTTCTGAATAGCTAGGTATTTCCTCACCTTCATTTTCCCCATCTCCTTCCCTTCCTCAATACTTTCAGCCTCACAACATACCCCAATTGGGGATGCCATAGTCTCACGGGCTCCAGACGGCTGGGAGCAGCTGAAACTTTTGTGTGGTATCACTTTAAAAAAAAAATACTAATCCAAAACCAGAATACTAGTGGCCGAGACCCGTAACGTTTAATGTTCCGAATGCAATGGTAATAACTGGGTGTTTAGATGAGATGATTTTTTATTCACTTTTAAATAACGACTTATAAATTATAAACGTGATTATATGTAATAAAACTAGTATATTCTGAATCAGCGTTTGTTGATCAAAATGAATATTCTTCACTGGAGTTCCTTATTGTGATTAATACCGATTTGGAAGAAAACAACTAAGGCTGCCAATTTAAGTAGTAATTCACACATTTCGATTCCTAGAAACACATGCCAATGAAATTGATTATTTGTTCAATTAAAAAATCATTATTTGAAAATATTTAAATACTTTTACGAGAAGTAAGAGAATTTTGAGCATGCCTAGGAAAAATAAACACGTCTTCAATACAACTTTATCGATTCATATCTTCAGTTGCTTTTTCCCTAGAATCATAACATGAAGGAATCGAAACCACTTTAATATCATATTAGACTAGTCAGTGGCTGCGTTGGCATCGCGTGCGGGTCTCATCCAGGTATCGCAAGTTCGATTCCTCGGCTGGCATTCATTGGGGATGCCATAATCTAACTGCTCCAAGCAGTTGCTAGGAATGTTCATTAAAAAATGTTCTCGAATGAAAGGGTTTTGAATCGGCGATCTCTGTATTTGAAGCAAAGGATCTTCGTAAATCAACATGTTTTAATACAAAATATTTTTTCTTTAAATGATGTAATCAAATTTTGTATGTAAATTGTTTATCCTGAAGAGAGGAACTTTCCTATTGAAATAAGTAGATATTTATATATTAACTATAGTGGTTTTAAATAGAGTTATTGTTATTAATTTATTATGATAATAATTATTAATTTTATTTATTATATTATATACGCCCAATATGGGCTTTCACATATTTAGTTAATTACAATAATGAAAGAGGTGCAAAACACACCACAGTAGGTACATAGATAAAATGCCTTCATGAAATACAACCAAATATTTCATCTGTCTCAAGAACAAATACGGGAATAACATAGTGTAAGTACGATTCCAAGTAATTAGCTACAGAGGCGAATATTCAAAACATTTCTCACATTCGCTGATACTTATACTATAAACACAAATCTTTAAAAGAAAGACAAATATTCACTGGTTACAAATAACCTGACAAAAGTTGAAAATCTCTTATTACCATCACGGTACGATGTTACTTTTGTCGTAAATGGAGAACTTAGCCAGCCGAGGAATTGAACTCATGACGCTTGGGTGAGACCCAAACGCAATTCCAACTCAGCCACTGAACGGACTATATTAGGTGTCGATTAATAGGTGCGTTTAAATCTGTCGGATTCCTACCGAGGCGTCGTGGCTTCAATTCCTTTGTTAGCCAAGTCCTCCATATTTGCTCAAATAACATTTTCTGCTTCTAATGAAGTTAGTCTGAGTTTTTCAAATATTGTCATTTTGTGGATAATACAGGAATATTTGTCTTCTTTTAGAGAAATAGAAAAGGGCATGATTAATGACCGGCAGAGGTAACGAATTCTCAAAAAAACACTACTCTAAGGATTGCGTTCCGTTATATTCCGTTATGTCCACTGGACAATGATAGGTAGCCGTAGTATATCGTACTGAAAAATTTTTGTGCATAGTGCCAGTGAATATTTCTCCCTCTTCCTGTGTCAACTGTGGTTACAGGTGCATAAATGTGGAGATACTCTTCTCTACCCAGCGAGCGGGATACCTATTCCTACTGTAGGGTTTTTATTTAAATTATTTCAAAGAATTGCAAACTGTGTTTGATGTGCTAGCGCCACTTGCTGATAGCAATCTTGTATTTAAGCCCCCTTACTAATGTGATGAAGGGCATAAGATCGAATTTGGGTGGTGATGGAGGGGGTCGTTGGTGGGGGTCCAACGGCCAAGGTTGGGGATAGAGGGATTCGAGTTCGATTCTAATTTGGAGTAAAATGTTTTGGCTAAATCTATTATATGTTTTCGGATTGGAGGAATTTTCGAGCCCGTGTTAATTATGCTATTCCTGACGAACCAAGAACTTTTGATGAATCGTCGGAGCAATGCATTCTGGAATGATTCTAGCCTTTTGTATTTGAAGTAGCCCATATGGGTGAAGGTAGCGGTTGTAGTAAAAATTTATATTCGCTTGTCAAATATTTTCCATTCCTCTTTGGGGCTGTGTTCGGTGTTCCTACACGATTCGTTGTTTCCCTAGAAAATATTATTTTGGCAAAGGGATGTTTGCTTTTAAAAAATACAAAAAAAAATAACAGAAATCCGTCACCGCCTGTTTGCAATGCGAGGTGTAATTTTCGGAGCCCTTTGTTTCAAAGATTTTTTGCTGTTTACGCATTTAACTTCTGAGAATTTCCGCAAATTTGACAGGAATTTGCAGAAACGAATATTTCGTATTTTCTTTTGTACCTACTGCCTATAAAACCTACATTTTTGTTTTTCCTTTGTGAGTGTAATTATGGTTTAAAAAAGTGTTTTTATGGCAAGAAAATTCTTGTCAACAAGTATTTTTTTATGATCAAGACATTGATGAATTGGTGTATTTTATATTTGATTTTTCATAAGGGTCTTTTATTATAAATTTTATTGGTTCACAGAGAAAAAACATGATAAAAACTCTGTGTGTTTGTTTTAATTATTACTTTTATGTCTTTAAACAGACGATGAAATTCTAAAAAATTCTATCGACAAGCTGAACGTTTTATAAATAACTCTGGCAGAAATAAATATGAAATCGGTTTTAGTAATCGTTAAGGTATTGTATTGGAACATAACACGAGAAAAAGTGATAGATTTTCTTTATTTCAGACCAGCTCAAGTATCGGGGCTCCATCGAATCTCCCATAAATTTGACTTTCAAAAAACTGGGAGTGTATGATGAGGCGTGTAAATAGTCCACATTAAAGTAACGGGCTGTGTACCCTGTAAATTTATGAATAAAGCAAGTAAGTTCTATCTCTCAAAAACTGCAATGAAATGTCCGCATACAGATAAAAATGCACATTAACCTAATCAGCGCCAATTTGTCGCAATAGAGGATCTATGTGGTCGTCGAATGCAGGCAGATCCAATGTCCCAGTGAAAAAAACATCAATTTTTGTAATAAGTATCAGCGAATGTGGCTAATTATTTGAAATGGTATTTACACTGTGTTATTCCTGTATCTGTTCGTGGGACAAATGAAATATTTGGTTGCTGTATTTCATGAATAATATATATGTACCTACTGTGATGTGTTTTGCACCTGTGTGACTAACTAAATATGTAAAAGCCCATATAATAAGTAATGGAAATATACAGGACGAATAACTGTTATTATTGTGAAAAAAACACAATACTTATTATAGACCGCGATGCAGAGACGAAATTTTAGAGACGATGCATAAACGAAATTTTAATAATTTCGTCATAAGAGCAAAATGTTCGTGAGAAAGATCTTCCATTTGATTCAACGATTGACTTCAATGGACTGGTTGCCATCTCTAAAGCACAGAAGCAATGTTGGTATGCTGAGTATGTTTTACGGGTATTTCAATGGATCCTGATCGAAGGAACTAGCAGCATTGATTTGATCACCAGTGCACCGGTGTACTTACGCGATACTCGACGAACACGATCGGAGTACCCGTTCACAGTTGATCTAGGCTTTATGAGAACGGGTTGATTCTCCTACTCATTTTTGTGTAAGGTGGCTCGCATGTGGAACGAGCTACTGGAATTTCCTTTTTTACATAATCCGAGCCACTTGAAGACCATCATTAATAAATCCTATCTTATAGCCCCTACCTTGACCCGCCTCACAACACTGCCCAGCCGGGTAGCGAAAAGGGTCCCCTGACTTTACACCGTACGTACAGGGGCGATCTCATGAGTTGTAGCGTTTAAGGCCAAACAGTTTGAAAATGGCCTTAAACGCCGAAACAGCTCTAAACAATAATACAAACTAAAAATACTTGCAGAACTTAATAATAACATTATTAAATTTGATTTACATATTTTTTTTAAAAGAATTAAACCACGAATTAAACACAAAAACAGTTAATACATAATATTATTTATTTATATTATTTTATGAATAATAAGAAGTTTGATTTGAAATAAAAAAAAAATGAAAGCGGCTGTATTATAAAATATTATACTTTTCGACTCCAACGACACAGACAGGCCTATGAAATAGGGTTTTCTGTATAACCCTTGAAGACAAATCATATATTTTATACGTAAAGACTAATAATTTGTCAATTTGACTAACACTACTAAGGACTAAATTAATCTCTTGAAATTATCGATTTTTTCTTCTTGTTCTCCATTCATATCTTAAAAATACCCTATTTTCATGAATACCGTACAAGAGTCCCAATGCTCCCAACTGGATGTTGTGAGGCTGAATGTAGGGCGGAGAGAATAAGATGGGGATGAGGAAGGTGGGAAAAGTGCTTAAGTATTTAGATCTGGTCATCAAACATGGCTAAAACTCTTTCAAGCAACGTTTCAATTCTGAGTAGTGTTTTTTATAAGGGCCATACTGTTCCACGGAAATATACTACATAGTATTTTAAGTGAATTAATTGTGAAACAACACTGTTAATTTTAATATATAAAAATGAATGTGTGTGTCTGTCTGTCCTCGATTTTTTCGAAAACGACTTGACCGGTTTCGCTGAAAATAGCATAGCTTATTCTTATCATTGCCAGAAAGTTTTTAGAGACTAATTTGAATGAAATCCAATATGTAAAACTGTTTCTATACCGCTTTAAAATTAGTATGAAAAAAGCATTGCTTTCGAAACATGTAAATCTGTGTACATTAATAGAATGGTGAAACCAAAATAATTTTTAATTAATTTATTAATAATGACGCAACAAAGTGAACACCAATCTTTTGATTATATTAAAATAAAATAATTGTCAAGTCACGCCAAAGCCTTGGTCTAATACCAAAATAATCTACTTAGACACAGTGTGCGTCATAAAATATAAAATATCGCGCAAATTCATTCGTCTCTCTTAAAACTGAAAATCACAGCGCAAAAGTGACCAAATTTTTTAGCCCAAAGCAAACATTTACCAGTGCTTAATTCTTTATCACGTTTATAAATTCCCTCGTTTCTTCGTTCCCTTTTCGTTCCTCGTATGGTCCCCCCTTTTGGAGTGCTCTTCTGTACATTTTTTATTGCATACATAATTCAAAGCGTAATTCATTTTTATGCGACACAAACCTCATGTGCAAAAGAAGGTCAACGAAGAATTTTCTTTTTACGTCAGTTTTTTGTCGCATTTTTGGCAGACTTGAGTTTTTGTGGGGCTCGTGTCTTTTAGGGGAATAATAACAGTTTTTATTTTTCAGTTTTCCGTGAGCCAAAAGATAAGTTTTTTAATATGCTTTCTTACGGCGAAATTTGTAAGTAAATGAACTGCAAAAAAAATTCTTCCACAAGAAAGATAATACGAATTTTAAGGCACGTTTTTAGGCAACATGTATGTACTATTTTGAAATTCGTGTTTTTTTAAATTAATCTGCAGTAAAATTTCACTTAATAATTTTAAGTTGTTAGTAATATTGTATCTACCAAAGGATCGACAATGTTAACTTCTTTGACAAAAAAATGCAGAAAATGAAGAAAGAAAACTTTTCTTGATATTCACCTATTTTGTGGTAAGTACCTATTTTTGTGAAATATTATAACTTTTTAGCAATCTTTAATTTGAATACAAAATTTAAAAAAAACATTTGTTCCATGTACCTATGTGTAACAAAGTTTTATTTACCAGTTCGATAGATCAAATACTGTTATGTGTTTAGGTAAAACTTAACTGTGTAGAGTTTTTTTTTCATTTACTATCTTACTATTGTATGAAGCTATCACTTTATGGTTATTCAATATAATTAAATGAAACAATTTTATTTCTAAATTTATTCATTAAAATGTACATTGATCACAACACGCCTGCGCCTCTATGTTCTAATTTTGCCGTACATTTTTATGATGACTGTTATTTATTGTTGTATTATTTAATATTGTTGAAATAAACTCCTGCTGACAAGCTACTTGCAGTGGCTTAGCGGGTATAAGTTCCCACTGTATATAAATATAATGAAGTGTCAAAGTGAGTGATTCACTTGAGTAACTACAAAGATATGGTTGTATAATCCGTAAAATTAGATGTCGTGGCTACCGAATAAGGCGCAATGGAAAAAAAACATTAGACGAGAAGATCTTTTGCTATCACGGCGGCCTGAGTCCTGACTTTCAGTCCACGGAGCAGATCCGGCGCATCATGCGGCCCACGAACGTGCCCGACCAGGGACTGCTCTGCGACCTGCTGTGGTCCGACCCCGACAAGGACACCACCGCCTGGGGCGAGAACGACCGCGGAGTGAGCTTCACCTTCACCTTCGGCGTTGAGATAGTGGCCAAGTTCCTCAACAAGCACGACTTTGACCTGATCTGACGGATACATCAGGTGGTAGAGGACGGGTATTGCCAAGAGGCAACTGGTCACGCACTTCTCCGCGCCCAACTACTGCGGAGAATTCGATAATGCAAGTGCAATGATGTCAGTGGACGACACACTGATGTGCTCCTTCCAGATCTTGAAGCCGGCCGACAAGCGCCACCTGGCGTACGTGTAGACCAACACCAGCCTGACAAAGATCCTAAAAATATATGGATAATAATTCATTGTCTTAGCTTAAATACATTCTTGAATATAATGGAAACAATCACTCAATCATTTGTATTAGCGTCTTGCAATATATCGTAAGGAATAAATACAGTTAGCTTCTTTTTTCAATGTAACATATATGAAAACTTAGACCAAGCCGTATTTAGTTTTGATAATTTAACTGCATCTCTTTATATGGTCTATAAATAATGTGTAATGATAGCCTGTTCAAAAAAAGAGAAAATAGATGTAAAAAAAAAACTACATAGAATAGATGTAATATAAGAATAATGTAAGAAAAGGAAGTAATATTTGTACAGCATCCTGATGATTTTTATTATTATTAATATAATTAATATTATACAATAAAAACAAAAAAAAGTTTAAAAAAAAAGCGTTGTTTCAAACATTTTTTATTTTTAACGATGACCGGTTTCGTAACAACCGTTCCATCACCAGGGTAAAATATATACTAAACAATTTTAAAAAACTTATAACAAAACATACGTATTAGGTGTCACAGTGGGGTGGGGGCGTGACTAGGGATTAATAAAGAGTGGAGGAAGAGATAGATATTGTGGGAGGGATGAAAGGGAGTGAAACATATTTATAATGGGGCTGTAAGAAAGGTTTTTTTGATTGTTAATTAATTTTTATTAAGGCATTTCTTAATTTCCAAGGCTTCTAAATTTTCTAGGCGTTTACCTTTACTATCAATATGGATCTCTATATTTCTAACAAAATATGATTGTTTGAAATAGTATGATTAGCGAATTCGGAAAAATTATTATTTTTTAGACATCTTACATGTTCTTTGATTCTTATGTCGAAAGTACGGCTTCTTTTTCGGATATAAAATGAGGAACAGTCGTTACAATTTAGTTTATATATACCGGAGTGAGTCAATTTATGGTATTTATTAGTGATCCTCGAAAAATGTCCAATACTATTTCTTGTACAAAAAGCCGGTTTAATATTAGAAGGGAGATTCTTTTAGCATTAAATTGAAAATTTATTAATCCATTATATTTAAATAACAAAATAAATATCTGGAAATAACGGATATGTGCAAAATTTTATTCATAAAATCTTAAATAAAAAACTTCAAAAGATAGGTATTTGTATAGTATACATAATAATAATGATATTAAATATTGACCAAAAATTTCACACATTAATATTTTTTCAGTTCAATGCTCCAAAAATCTTTCCCGAACTTTCTATCCTTTATTTTCTTAAAAAGACCCTACACATAGCATCCCCAACCATGGCATAGATCCTGAGGGAAATTATTTTCTTCAGGGATTTAACGTAAAAAAGCCAACATGCCTGTATCAAGATAATAGGCCTGACTACATTATAGATTTTTTTCTGTCTCGATATATATACAAACCATATACTGCTACCTTTAAAAATTAAAATATTTAACGTTTTAAGCAAAAAAGAAATATTAAAATATTTCTTAATGTTCCGAAATAAGTTGAAAACCATTATGCTGATTCTCCTGTCACATAAAAGATACATTAACATATTTCGAAATTATCCGAAATAAGTTGAAAACCATTATGCTGATTCTCCCGTCACATAAAAGATATATTAACATATTTCTAAATGTTCCGTAATAAGTTGAAAACCATTATGCTGATTCTCCCGTCACATAAAAGATATATTAACATATTTCTAAATGTTCCGAAATAAGTTGAAAACCATTATGCTGATTCTTCCGTCACATAAAAGATATATTAACATATTTCTAAATGTTCCGAAATAAGTTGAAAACCATTATGCTGATTCTCCTGTCACATAAAAGATATATTAACATATTTCTTAATGTTCCGAAATAAGTTGAAAACCATTATGCTGATTCTCCTCGCAAAAGATATATTAACATCTCTAAATGTTCGAAATAAGTTGAAAATATTTAACAGATTCTTCTGTCACATAAAGATATATTAACATATTTCAAAATGTTCCGAAATAAGTTGAAAACCATTATGCTGATTCTCCCGTCACATAAAAGATATATTAACATATTTCTTAATGTTCCGAAATAAGTTGAAAACCATTATGCTGATTCTCCCGTCACATAAAAGATATATTAACATATTTCTAAATGTTCCGTAATAAGTTGAAAACCATTATGCTGATTCTCCCGTCACATAAAAGATATATTAACATATTTCTAAATGTTCGAAATAAGTTGAAACCATGATTATACGTCACATAAAGATGATTATATTTCTAAATGTTCGAAATAATTTGAAAACCATTATGCTGATTCTTCCGTCACATAAAAGATATATTAACATATTTCTAAATGTTCCGAAATAAGTTGAAAACCATTATGCTGATTCTTCCGTCACATAAAAGATATATTAACATATTTCTAAATGTTCCGAAATAAGTTGAAAACCATTATGCTGATTCTTCTGTCACATAAAAGATATATTAACATATTTCAAAATGTTCCGAAATAAGTTGAAAACCATTATGCTGATTCTCCCGTCACATAAAAGATATATTAACATATTTCTAATGTTCCGAAATAAGTTGAAAACCATTATGCTGATTCTTCTGTCACATAAAAGATATATTAACATATTTCAAAATGTTCCGAAATAAGTTGAAAACCATTATGCTGATTCTCCCGTCACATAAAAGATATATTAACATATTTCTTAATGTTCCGAAATAAGTTGAAAACCATTATGCTGATTCTCCCGTCACATAAAAGATATATTAACATATTTCTAAATGTTCCGAAATAAGTTGAAAACCATTATGCTGATTCTCCCGTCACATAAAAGAGCGTATAAAATCCACATGGAAACATTTGAAATGCACGTGGAGTGAACACCGATACACTTTTTGCACCTTTTTTTAGTAAAAAACAAATTCCAACTCAATTACCCTACAAAAAGGCTGGCGAAATGTTTTCACCTGGCGAAAATTTATTAAACTTCAGGTCCACCCCTTTCGGCTATTTTGATGTATCATAAAGCGACGCCTTTGCCCTCGCCGTTCTTTTACAGCCTCTTTCCTCCCCCAACCGCCTTCAAGGCTCTCCTTTCATTAAATTAATTCCATTTAACTTCTCTAGAAATGTTTAATTCTCCAGTTTTTCAGACGGGTGACTAGCAAACTATGTTCCTTTTAACATTCTTCTAAAACTGAAAAAGTTTATATCGGCTTTATTATTTGAAAAGTGGCTTAGTACCTGGTTTATCCGTCACAATTTTTAGTATTTATTTTTATGAACCGGAAATTATAATTTTAGTTAACTAAAATAAACTGAACGATAAATTAAAGTGTAAAAGATGGAATATGAAACTCTAGACATTTTTTTTATCAATAGTGACGTTCCAACTTAAATACCGGTATATTTCGTTTTTTTTCTAAAGTTGGTTTTCATAGTTAAAATAATTTTCAAAGTTTCAATTTTTTGAAGCCCACCATGATGCTCCAAATATATGGCCGGTCGATTTTCATCAGCTTTGAGGTTAGAATGTCAAATGTCAAAACAAGGATGAGCTTTACCGTTTATAATTTTATATACTATTTATAGTAAACCATAACTAAACATAAGTAATAAAATTATGCACCTTTTTAGAAACTTTAACTCGAAGAATAATAATAGTATTGAGCATTAATATTATCATCATATCCGTATTAATAGTTTTTTTGCTCATTAATACTCTAATCTATTTCACTAATAGTAGTTTTTTATATTGAACAACAATTATAGAGCTTAGAGTCATACAAATTAAGTTTAAATTTCGCCAAAACTAAAAAAACAAAAGTGATTTTTTTTTTTTTGTTCATACTAATCCAAAAACAGAAAGCGCATGTGACGTTAGATGTTCCAAATGCAATGGTACCAACATAACAAGGTATTTTGATGGTATGATTTTTTATTCACTTTTAAAAAACAAATTATAAATTCTACGTATAATTATGTATAATAATAGTTATATATTCAAATATATTTGAATAGATATTTTTAAAGAAATTATATTTTTCACTGGAGTTTCTTGTTGTTTTTTTTTTAAATTTTGTTTGGTGGGTAGGAAGCTCGGCTAGATCTAGTTCAATTTCTACAGGGAGAACAGTATTACAAGATAGTATTTCATAATAATTCATTACCTGAAATATTTTCAGATCCTTTGCTCATTCCGGGATTTTAAAATTTAAAAAACTGTTTTTTTATTTATGTTACATCTCACAAGAGCGGCCCTGTCTGTAGGGAGCATATACAGTGGAACTATATCGCCACCCGCTTGGGCAAAGTTGTGAGGCAGGTTAAAGAGGGGACTCTATGAAGGGATTTATTGATCCGGGCCTTGAAGAGGCCTGGATTAAATGCAGGAGGAAAGACAGATGCCGGTGGTTCGTTCTACTTATACAAAAATGAGTCGACGAAACAACCCATTCTCATGAAGCCAACATCAACAGTGAACGTGTGTTCTGCTCGTGTACGTCGAGTTATACGAATGTGCACTAGCGCGGAGAGGATCAACGCCGCTAGCTCATTTAGGCAGACTTCATTGAAATATCTGTAGCACAGACTCAGGATACCTATATTGCGATTGTGCATTAGAGATAGCAAACGGTCCGTTAACAAAAGATAATCAATCCGACAACCCGCCGTCCTTTGCACAGAATCAAGCAGGTTGATCAAATATTTGGGAGCTCCAACTCAGAGATAATTTCCAAATTCAACTATTGGACGAACTTGAGATTTATACAGGGTTATCAGTTGGTCACTATCGAAGAGTCTGCTAGCTCTATACAAGACGCTGTAGATTGAGGACTTTTGTTTTCATTTATTTGAGATGCAGTTTTGCTTCTGGTGAAATATAATTTATTTTTCTACTTTGCCTTTGCTTAGGTACATTAGTAATGCATATCACCGTTTTGTTTCTGTTTGGGTATATAGTATTTCAGTAATGCACTTCGCCGTTTAGCTAAAAACCATTAAAAGTTTTTTTTAAGAAAATGAAGGCATCGTTTATCAAATTTCACCCACCTACACAAGTACGCATACTGTTGAAGAAACTTTAGTGGGATAAGAGCGTATTTTTTTGATATTTTCTTAGAATCATTAATTCTGTTCTTGGGTTCAAAACACGACGTTTTCTTACAATCACATTAAAGGTTACAAAATCATCTCAAAATAATCGATGTTTTTTAAGATAATTTATTTCAAGGATAAATTATTACATAATTCATTATCACTATTAAATTGTTCTCACCCACAAATGAAACACTAGATTTATTGTACTTTTTTTCTACTAATAGATTTATCGCGTATATAAGATTTTTTTTCTACAAATTATTTATCTACACGGTTCGAGTTGTTTACTAGATGAGGAGTGGGTGTTTTTTTGGTATTCAGCAGCTCGGTCATGGTATGGTTACCAGCTTCTGTGTATCCTTCTTCCCACTGGGCGTACTATACAGACCCCGCAGTTATTTTAATAGTGAAAACAGCTGACCCTGTACAAATCGCAAGTGCCCCCAAAATATCTGAAAAAAAATCCTTGACTCTGTGCAGAAATGGGCGGTCAGTTTGATAGATTCGCCTATCTTAACAAACGGATTTCAATCTTTGGGGCACAGTCGTCAGGCGGGAATGGTGTCCTTGTTCTATCGGAATATTAATGGAAGTCGTTCTGAGGAACTAGCGTCATTGATCCCTTCGGCACCGGTGCACAGTCGGGAAATACGCTAAACGCGCGCTCAACATTTGCACATGGTTTTTTCGCTTCTTCGCACACATTCGCTTCTATGACTCGTTCATGTGTTCAACAGCTCGGCTGTGGAATGATCTGTGGGCCTTTGTATTTCCTCCCTCCTAAAACAGGAATCTCTTAGACCCAGGTTCACTCCTTTCGAACCTCAAAGATACCCCCCACGCAACCTCCCAAAAATAGCAGACACCCTGAGGGAAATTAATGTCCACCTATGTTGATTTAATATAAACCGTATAAGGAATATACTCGTTTTGATATTTTTAACGTTTTATTCGAGAAATAATAAAAAATGTCACTACAAACATCACCGCAAACTTAGAACAACGATCTCAAAATAAAGAAAAAAGCTTAAAACAATATTTAATCGTTATTGGAATAACTTACAGATGCTTATACACTACAATGTAATATATATTTTTTAAATTATATTTTAAATAACACAGGATAAAAATTATATTTTAAATCAATATATGGCCTATGCAAATTAATTTGTAACGATTGCAACTTTTTTTTTATATAGGAAAGATTTTTAGAAGTTTTAGTTTTAGCATTATGGAACACCTAAGGTGTTAAATAAGTAATAATAATTAATCTGAATTTGCCAATCATATTTTACAAACCAATCATTTTTTTGATTTAAATAAAGGTATAAAAATTTTACATACAAATACAACCAGTTTACAATTAGACAAATTTGAAATTTTAGAAATCAGAAAAAGTGTTAATATTCAATTAAATATAATTAATAATCAGATGTGTTTTTTTAAAAAGATATCTTTTGAATTTATTTTCATATTAATATTAATAATAATGATAAAATTAATTTTGATTAATTATTACCATTTGTATGTTTATAATTTGTCTATTCTTACATTATGGTGTTCTATGTTAATCATGTGACTATACTTGACATTATTATTTTTTAGTATTCTGTATATTCCTTGTGAGGAAAGCATCGCTTTCGAAACATGTTGATATGTATATATTAATAAAGTGGTGATTAGAAAGTAATTTTTAATTGATTTATATTTTTAAATCGTTGAATAAGAAATTACAAAATTTCGAATAAAATATGAAATAGAAAAGTCACTATGGGAATTATAGAAATTAATTAATATACCGTAATTAATTGAAAATGATATTAACAGTTCTAATATTGAAGTATTTATTTTATTTTATTTATTTAGACATACACAGTACAGTTTATTATAATTGATAAAGTTGGTACATTAAAATTTACATTGTTAAAATACCTATTACGTATGTCTGTACATGATTTCTCACAAAAACGGCACTATACAAGTCATCCAACTATTATTATTATTAATATCTTATTAATTTCGTCTGGGGTGAGAATGCTTCTTAACTAATGGATGCATGTGCGACTAATATTAATGAAAATAAAGGGTATAGAGACCTGACGTGGAGAAGTGTAGAGAAGATATGAAATCAAGAATTGCAATTGACTCTGAATAAAATATTAAAGAAAAAATAAGTGTAGTTTAGTAATTTATATCACTTATTAATTCTTTTTGTTTTTAATTCGTAGAACTCCATTTAATTTTTTTTTAATATAATAGTAAATCAAATTTAATAATGTTATCATTAAGACCGGCAAGTATTTTTAGTTTTCATTTTGACCTTGAACGCCGAAACAGCTACAATCACACAAACTAAAAATGCTTGCAGAATTTAATAACAACATTTTAAAATTGGATTTACATTAAATTTTAAAAAAAAATCATATAACACTAAAAAAAAAAAAATTGTATGTTGGTAATGAATCATGAAAGATTTTTAAGTCTTTTTATTTATCGTAGTGGGTATATGTTGTGACCACGCGAGTAATTGGTGAGTTCTTTGCTGCATTAGTGTCCTTTGCTTCTACGTGAAGAAACGCAGTGTGCCTGGTAAGTCTATGATATCGATCGAAATGACGGAGAACAATGGGGGCATTAGTTCATTTGGTTAAAGTACAGGTCCCGGATAGACCGAGAGGTCCTGGATTCGAGTCTCAGATGCGCCCGTTACCATTTCATTTTCTGTGTCTTTTCTGTTTCATATTTATTTAAAATACGTTATTATTATCTTCAATGTTTAATTTAATCTTAGCCTCAATCCTGAGAGGAAAGGGGTAGGTGGAAGGGGTAGAATCAGGCTAAAGAAGATGGAGAAGATTTGAGTAATTACTTGGCTAATTCCGAAGGCGGTATTTTTGGAAAACATCACCTCAAGGGCGTTTTCAGTAAATGATTAATAATGTACTGCAAAATGAACTGTCATTCCGAAGAAAAGCTTTATTCTTGATTATTAATCAGTATTCTCAGGCTATTGCTCTCATCCCGGGATAATCTGAAAACACTATAATTAAGGATTAACTCGCTTGCACGAAAAAAAACACCCTTTAGCCATACATATTTTTTAAAAATGAATTAAATACATGCACACAAAACAATTTAATACTACTCTTCCATTAAAAGCATTTGCTAGTGGATGAAAGAGGAGTGTACATTAATTTTCTTATAGTTAAATAATATTAATGTATATATAAGCATTAATTATTAATATAATATTATGTGCAGTCTCTTTATGAAAAATAAAAACGTAATTAAACGTTGTGTCTAGAGACATTTGCAAGTGTAAGTGTATTGTTATTATTTTTTTCATTTTCTTTTTCTTATTTAACTTACTTTCAACATCCATGTATTAATATAAATATACTAATATACTGCAACTAACTGATACCAAGTATACCCACTATACCTATGTGGGATTTTTTTGTTTTATATACATTTCACGTAGGTTTATTTACGTGTGTTCAGATGTATATATAAATTATATTAAAAAAAATGTTTATAACCTTTGTAAGATACAATTAGTTTCTGTAAATGTATTGATCAAAAAATTAATTAATAAATAAATAAATTGTGTTGTACCAAATATAATGTAATTAAAAAGAAATACATAATATGTGTATATTTAGAATATTTTTGTTGTTATGGGGAAAAAATTGAATTTTATATATATGATATATAACAGTTTTGTGGTAACTGTTTTTTTATTGAAAATATCTTTAAAATATTTCTTGAAAGAGTTCAACATTTGCATATTATTAGTAATGCTTCCGTTTCTTCCTGCAAATTGTTAAAAAACACTTCTCTTGATGAGTTTAGTGGTATTGTGCAAAAGAAGTGTTTAGTTTTGGGCATTAGAATATATATTTAAGTCTAGTACGATTTTCCGTTACGTGTGAATATTTTTCTTTATAAAATTTCTTCAAAGATTGGTATTTACTTTGTGGCCTCATTATTAATAAATGAATTAAAAATTACTCTGTAATTACTATTTTATTAATATATACATATCGACATGTTTCGAAAACAAAGCTTTGCTCATCAGGAACATACAGAATACTGTATATTGTATTCTGTATTATCCTGGTGAGGAAACATGTTGATATGTATATATTAATAAAGTGGCGATTACAAAGTAATTAACTGTTTTTTTTGTTTTATATGCATTACACTTAAGTTTATTTACATGTGTTCAGATGTATATATATATAAATGTATGTGTAAATGTACGTTTTAAAAAATTAATTAATAAATAACACAATTAAAAAAATAAACAAATTTTTAATTCATTTATGAATATTTAATTTGCCGCCAAGGGAAATAATCGCTGCTAGACGGCGTTTGGGAATTTATTTTCAAGTGTGTTGCGATTTATCGAATAAAATTTTCAGCAACCATCCAATCAATCAATATATTTTTTTTTTTCTCCGTAATTGACGTTCTGTTACCTTCTTTATCTTTCATGGTTTTTTCCCATCGTACATGTAATTAGGTATTTGGTATTGTAGGTTTTTATTTTTATTTTTATTTTATTGTTATATTGTTGTCTCCCTCTTAATATTGTTTCACTCTTTCTCCATTTTCACCCTATATATACTGCACACTCTTATTATTTAATTAGTATGTTCTATGTCCTGAAGACGATTCGGCAGAATCAAAACTAGTCGACAAATAAAAAAATAAAAAATAAAAATGGATTAAAAACAAAGTGACTTCTTATTTAATACAATATATTTGTCTTCAGTGTTGCTGTTTAAACCTAATTAAAGTCAATCATCCATTAAAAATATTGAACATTTTAGATAAAAACTAATAAAATCCGGTTGGATTCTTTCAAAGCATCTCAAGTATCCCTAGTTAATTTATTAGTCTTTAAGTAGCTTTCTCAGATAGTCAGTAGTTAGTTATTCAAATTAAAACACAATGAAAATCCCAATTCGTTGCATTGTTGAAAATAACGTGAATATTTTATTATGTAAGTAATATCCATCAATCACACCCTACAGGGCTTACTCATACAGAATCCACTTTAAGATTTCCCTGTTGGGGCATGTATGTGAATTATTTTACAACCACTTAGGGAAAGAATTTCTTAATAACGCCAGAATGGGGGCTTAAGGGAAGAAACCTGAATAGCATCCCTCAAAGATATAAAGGCTCAACAAAGCTCTGGAAAATGTTACACATTCTTAGGGTTGTTGCGTAATTATTCCACAATTTAGATTTGTGTTTTAAATTGCCTGATTTGAGCATTTCGTTAAGGGGTGAATTGAATTAGGTAAATTAAAGAGAATTCATGATGGAATTTATGATACTTCGTACAATTTATGAAAGCTTAAATAACGTGAGATTGAATTTGAAAAGCCTTTTTCTTATACGATTAGGAAGTTTTTGATGGAGTGTAAGTGATAAGGCATGTATCTTTAAAATGCTTAATGGCCAACAAAATTATGAATTCTAGAGAAAAATTAATATACGTCAATACAGACATAATCAATCTTCAAGAAGAACAAATGAAATAAGATTTCCCCTTCGAAAGAAAACAAAAACTCATTATTATATTAAAGGCTATATAGAGCCGTGAAGAAATACAGGCTAATATAAAAGAATAACTACTACTTTGAGTATCCGAAAAACGCTAGTTCATTTTGGGGATTATTTTAATATATGGTATGAAACGTGGTGATGGTTTAGACACATGTAGAGGATGTACATAATAAGTGCTGTATTACTGGAGGCATGGTCTATAAGGGGACAACGCATACTTCTGAAGATCTGCGAAGAGTTTGTTGAAGAAACAAACATCTTTTATAACCCCAATAAAACGGCTCTGCTGGTCATAAGATATGGTCAGGGACCGAAAAGTATTCCTCCAGCTATCCTGATCGGTATGATTCTGAAGGTGACTGGAGGAATTAAATACCTAGGACGCATAGTAATAAGTTATCCGATTACGACGATATTGGTAGGCAAAGACGAGCTCTCAGCGTAAAAGCGAACAAGGTCAGCGGAAGATTTCGCAGTAACGTTGTGAAAAGCTCGCTCTTCCTTGCCCTTGGCGCAACGTTTGTATACGTGCAAACTTTGGTCAAACTACAAAAAGAGCAGTATAGAAAGACTTTATGTCTAATGCAATAACGCCTTCCGCAAAGTGTTTGGGTTCCCCAGATACTGAAGCGCTTCCGGAATGCTCATGAAGGGGCGAGTTTCCGGCTCTTCTGCCCTTATTGGATTCAGGGTGGAAGGAGTGATTGAAATAATAAACAGCTCCGGGAATATCCTCATCATGGAGGCCAGCCTCAGTCCAGCCTCCAGTATCGATACACACTAGAGAAAGAAAATGCCCCCTCACAATCTAAATGCCACAGCTCCCTGAAGACTTTATTTAAATATACGTATTTTTTTATATTTCATGTATATCATTCACTAGCGGTATGCTAGATCCATTTCCTTTATTTATACTTAAATTAAAAAAAAAAATAATACAAAAACATTAGCCACTCATCTCTCTAGGACAGTCTTGTGTTGACATGAGCAGCAACACAATTTTAGTGAAACAATGTATTATATATATTTATATATATATATATTTTTTAAATAAATAACACCAAAGTTAATCAGACTATAAACAATTATAAAATCTGCAGTAAATCTTTAAGTTATACTGTATATTTATAGATTATAACAATAATAATTTCATTGTAACCCAAATAATTATCATAAATTATCTATTCTCCAATTAGCCACAATCATAGGGTAACCATATTTTTGTAAACAAGTAAATATTAATAAGTAAATAATAGTCAATAAATAGTATTAAGTAATTAATAATACATGAATAAAAATAAGTAACCATTAATCAGTAAATAGTAATAAGTAATTAATAATGCATGAATAAAAGTATGTTACTATTAATAAGTCAATAATAATAAATAAATAATAAAAATTAAATAACAATTAGGAAACAATAATCAGTAAATAGTAATGAGAATTTAATAATACATTTATAATATTAAGTAAATATTAATAAGTAAATAGTAATAAGTATGTGATAATAAAAAAAGGCAAATAATAATAAGTAAATAAAATTTTGTAATCTATTCCCTTCCACATCCATCTCCTTTTTACACCGCTAAGTGTAAAATTCCAATTTATTTAGAAATGGATTAACAAAAATAAATGTTTTGCTGTATTAACCGTTGGTTTCTTTTATAATACAAATCTTTGTTGCATTGCCCGATTTTCATATTTCATTAAGGTGGTAGTGAAAACATATTTATTGTATTTTTTCGGCATTCACTATATAGCAATTTCTAGACATTTTGTTTGGAAGTTTTAATTTACCATGTACTTTTGCTATTTTTGGATTAATAAATTCGCTACCGGTTTCGACACAACCGTGCCATTGACGAGCGTTCTTAAAACTTAAGAATGTTCTTAAAACTTAAGAACGTTTTAAGAACGCTCGTCACGTTTAAAAGGAGCATCTTGTCAATAATATAAATTGCTCAATGTGCATACACTGCGCCACTTATCACACCTACAAATACATTCACATATACACATACTTACACTACACATAGTACACATGTCACTAGGTAAATACATGTTTAAATCAGAAAATACAAGGAAACATATCATAGGTACCTACTTCATAAATTTAATTTCTGGAAATTGTTTGTCAATGTAACTGTTATACAATGTTATATACGAAAATTACCCACCCGAAATTGTGGGATTTTGCATGTAAGAAACTATTTGTGGACTGTAAATAACGACAATAATAATGATGGCTTTGTTCAACTGCAATAAGGATAGTCTTAAGATTTTAAAGAGGCTACGAAAACCAAACACTTACCAAATAATATAGGGGCCGAACATGATCATCTAAAGTAATTTTTTCTTCTTCAAACAATTACTGATCACTGATCACTGAGGGTTGCATTTTTCAAAACATTGTGTTTGGTTTGGGAAGGTAAAGACTGGACGAATGGCAATTAAGGTAGGAACCAAACACATTATCATTTCAGAACCTATCCGTAACAAATGTACTGTTTTGTTTCTATAATAATATAAATGAATTAGCCTGGATTTAAGAATGTATTTACTTTAATTGTTTTCAAGAAGAGCCACTGATGTATTACAATGGCATAAATTATTTCATCTGCCACCAAATATAGGTTACTTCCATTCAGCGTAATTGGACTTGACTCGAGAGAGTAGTAAACGTATCATAGCAACGCGAGATCGGACCCCAGCGTAGATTGAACTTTAAAACAAGCTCTTCACTAAAATACTCGTACATTTGATCCGTTTCACTATTAGATCGGAATTTCCCCATATCGTAAATGCCTTTGAAATAGAACATCCCACCCCTCACTCCATTACTCATTGCCCTACTATATCCCTTTAGTTAAGGGGTGTTCCAGTCTATAGACAATTGCTTCATTTATTTTAATAACTGAAGATAATTTTTTTTAATTTAAAAACCTTTGTAACATTTTTCCACTTATTTATTTTCGAAACATGATAAAATACCAGGGTAAAATGTAACTGGGAATTTTGTCGCAGACATCCAAAGCGAACCCAAAGAAGGATATTACCCTGATGTTTACCTATTATAACATAATAAAATATTTTATAGACCCATTGAAATGTACCCGGTTACCCGTAGTTCATGTAACTACAGGAAAAAAATACCGCAATAAAATTCAGTTTAG
Source organism: Halesus radiatus (assembly GCA_022606495.2). Classification (NCBI taxonomy): domain Eukaryota; kingdom Metazoa; phylum Arthropoda; class Insecta; order Trichoptera; family Limnephilidae; genus Halesus; species Halesus radiatus. The sequence continues at coordinate 33,781 of JAHDVE020003075.1, read as the reverse complement.
CAAACAAAATGGAAATCACAGGGAAAAAACAAAACCAAAAATAACCTTAAAAATAATCTGTTTAAATAAAAGCTGATACGAATGACATTATATAATTGTTTTAAAACCCATATATTCAGTAAACAAATACAAATTAATTGGTCTTCCATAGGGTAATAAACTAACCTAGTAAATAGTACCATCAGCATAAATTAAATTTTAAGTCGCAAATAAAAACAATATTAGAAAGCAAGGGAACTCACTCCTGACATCGATGTTATATATGCCATAGATTTAGTTTTAATTGTGCCAGTGTGACGATGTCCGTGATAGGATGAAACCGGTCCGGTGGAAAATGGAAAAGTGGAAAAAAGTAACAAAGGTTTTTGAATAAAAAAAACATTTTAAAATGGAATTCCACCATGAATTGACATTTAAAAAATTTGAAATAATTGAAGATAATATTATAAATGTTTCTCTTCTGTGCGTTTTTTTATTTTTTTTTATATGAATACCGCACAAGAGTCCCAAACTGCTCCCAACCGTCTGGAGCCAGTGAGACTATGGCATTCCCAATTGGGGAATGTTGTGAGGCTGAAGGTATTGGTGAGGGGAAGGAGAAAGGGGAGAGGAAGGTGGGGAAAAGGGTAAATACCTGACTATTCAGATCTGGTCACCAAACACGGCTAAAAAGCCATTTCAAGCAACGTTTCAATTCAGAATGGTGGTCTTTCACCAGGGCGATACTGAGAGTATCTTTCATTTTAGTTTCATGTATCATTTTGTGAGTTATTAATATTATCTTCAATGATTAAAAACATTTTACAATCAGGTATATGAAGTTATTTCAAAAAGAATAAACATTTTTTATTTATCTTGAAAAAAAAAACTGGGAAAATTCTAGTTTCGAGACAAACGTAGGGTACATAAATGATATGATATGAATTTAACAGAAAACTTAAAAGAAAATAAATTTTAATTCTGTAAATGAAAATAGAGAAAGAAATTATGAAATAACGTAAATAAAACAAAGAAAATATATGGAAAATTAGTTTTAAGATAATGTTTAGATGTATAAAGTTATGTTATGTTATGTGTATAATGTTTTGAAAGTTGTATAACTATTTTAAAACGATAAATTATTGTCTTTACAGAATGTATGTATTATTTGTCCCATTTTTTCTAATTTTTATCATTTGTCTATAATTGTTTTTTTTTAGTGATGACAGCATTGCTGTCGGAACATGTAAAGTTTTTTTTTTATAAAAGTGTTGTAAGTAAAGTACATTTTTAATTATTTAATTAATAATGACGCCACAAAGTTACAAACCCTTTGAAGAAATTATATCAGTCTTTCTTTTAATGTATCAAGACCCATCGCTTTCAAGTACAGTGAATTGTAAGTGATATTTTTAAATGAATTAATCGTTTTATTCATTATTTTTTTATTCATATTTTTACCAATTACTACTCACTTTAATGAATTTTTGTTTTTGTTTATAATTTATCTATTCTTACATTATTGTGTTCTATGTTTATCATTCGTCTATAATTGACGTTATTATTTTTTAGTATTTTATATTTATTCCTGATGAGGAAAGCTTCGCTTTCGAACCATGTTGATATATTTATATTAATAAAGTGGTGATTGCAAAGTTATTTTTAATTCATTTATAATTAATGACTCCACAAAGTGAATATAAATCTTTTGAATAAATTGCTGACATTTTTAATGGGAATTCCTATTATATTCGATTTACTCTATAGTTACTGTCTCCTGTCTCCTAGAATGGTAGAATGTATGTTGCAGTATCAATGTTTAACTCCGAGAATAATTTGGATGCGATTCAAAAACGGGTTGACAAGAGTGTTTTTAGTAATATGCTATGCTCCTGTCAACTCTGAAAACGATGAAGTGAAAGATGATTTTTGGAGTGGTGTGAGCGATGTGATGAGATTAAAAAATATGAATGAAAGGATTATAATGGCAGGAGATTTAAATGGATGGGTGGGAGTTAGACCGGATGGATTTGAGTCAACCTTAGGTATATTTGGGGATAAAAGAACAAATGATAATGGTAACAGAATGCTTGAAGTATGTTTAGAGTGGAACCTTTTTGTATCGAATACCTTCTTCAATCATAAAGGTATCCACCAATATACGTGGGAAAGAGAAAATGAAAGGTCAATGATCGATTTTGTGGTAATTGACTCTAGGTTGCGAGCCGTCACCACAGACACAAGAGTTTTCAGAGGGGCTGAGGTAGAAACCGACCATTTTCTGGTTGTGTCGAGAGTAAATCTCTTCCGCGGCTGGCGCTCTAAAGTGAAAGTGGTGTCGACTCCAACTAGAGTCAGAATAGAAAAACTGCAGAACGATAATGTAAGAAGTAAGTATGAAAATTGTGTAGAGATGAGATTGAATGATAAGGATATGGAACGGTCTGAGCATAGACGAAACATGGGATCACATAAAAGTGAGCCTTTGTGAATCTGCTAGAGAGGTATGTGGGATAAGTACGCAAGGTAGGAAGAAAGGTGATGCATGGTGGGATTATGAGATTAAAGCACTGGTCTCAGAGAAGAAGAAAGCGTGGTTATGTCTGATAGCGACTGGCAGTGCTTCTAGCGAAGAGAGGGATAGAGCGAAAGAAGTTTATAAAGGATGCAAGAAAAGAGTACGTGCTGGAGTGAAAGAACGAAAGAAACGCCTGGAAGAGGAAGAGGGATCAAAATGACAAACCACTTCCAAGAAAACATTAAACTGTTTTGGAAGGAAGTCAAAAGGTCCCGGAATGGTCCAGAAAGCGGATGTGTGAAAGTGATAAAATCGAAAGATGGAAAAATGCTGACGAATGAGAAAGATATAAAAGAGAGATGGATGAAATACTTTGAAGAGGTCTTCGAAAGCAACCTGAGTGATAGTGATTCCAGTGGCGAGTCAGGTATGAATGACGATGGCGTGAATGTTCCCAAAATCAGCATGGATGAAATTAAAAGATTAATTAAATGTATGAAGAATGGTAAGGCTGTTGGTTTCGATAATATTGCTGCTGAATACTTTAAAGGAGATAGCTGTATAATTCTCACATAGTTATGCAAAATTTTTAACCAGTGTTTAGAGGAGGGTTACACCCCATAAGATTGGAGAAGGGCTGTGATCATGCCTCTATACAAAGGTAAAGGGTCACGAATGGAATGTGGAAATCACAGGGCTATTAGCCTGCTAAGTTCAGTTGGAAAGCTGTATGGTAGGATATTGATTGAAAGGGTACAAATGAAAACAAAGGATAAAATATGGGATGTGCAAGGTGCATTTATGAGCGGAAGGGGATGCATGAATCAGATTTTCTCGCTGCGTATGCTCACAGAGAAGTTTCTGGCAAAAAACCAGAAACTTTTCTGTGCTTTTGTAGATCTACAAAAAGCATACGACCGAGTTGACAGAAAAAAGTTATGGAAGGTGTTGTCCAAGTATGGAGTGAATACAAATCTTATACAGGCAGTCGCATCTCTGTACGAGGGAAGCGTTGCATGTGTTAGGGCAAACGGTGATTTTACGGGGTGGTTTGACATCACAAAAGGTGTTAAGCAAGGCTGCGTAATGTCACTGTGGTTATTCAATCTATACATGGATAATTGTATGCAAGAATTGAAAGAGGTGGGCTTGGGCGCAAAAATGAGTAGTCTGCAAGTTTGTTGCCTGTTGTATGCTGACGATGCGGTGCTGATTGCTAATAGTATAGAAGATCTACAGTCCCTCGTATCTAGGATGAACGAAGTATGTATGAAGAATGAGCTAATGATGAATGTAAGCAAGTCTAAAGTCACGGTGTTTGAAAGAGAGAGTACGAACACAGTGTGCAATATAGTTGTGAATGACGAATTCTTGGAGCAGGTAGACGAGTTTGTGTATTTGGGAAGTATGTTTACGAGAGATGGAAAGACTGATAGGGATATTGAAAGAAGGGTGAATGCAGGAAACTCCATTAACGGATGACTGAACGCGGTTGGCGCAAACAAAAAGTTATCCAAAGAAGCGAAGCTAGCAGTCCACAATGGAGTGCTGATACCAACTCTGATGTATGGCAGTGAGGCATGGAACTGGTAGAGGAAGGATGAAAGCAGACTGAATGCTGTAGAAATTAGATCTCTGAGACGAATGTGTGGTAAAACCATGTATGATCGTGTGAAAAATATTGAAATTCATAAAGAATGCAAGGCTGATGTAAGCGTAATAAGTAAGATTAAGAAAGGACGCTTAGATGGTTTGGGCATGTAGAGCGAATGAACGAAGAAAGGAGTGTAAGAAGAATGTATGACGCGAATGTGAATGGAAGAAGAAGCCGGGGACGTCCGAGGAAGACGTGGCACGATCAAGTGAATCAATACTTGAGTCGGGCCATGTCAGAAGTCGGAATAATAGAAGAGAATGTATGAGACGCTGTATGCAAGTGAATGAAGCAAGAAGTGTATGCCAAGATCGAGTTGTTTGGCGGTCCGTCCTCTCTGCCTACCCCTGCGGGGAAACGGCGTGATGGTTAGTTAGTTAGTTTAGTTAGTTACTCTATAGATTTTTAATGGGAAATCCTATTATGTTGGATTTGCTCTATATATTTTTAATGCGAATTCCTATTATCTTGGATTTCGATTTTTAATGGGAATTCCTATTATGTTGGATTCTGTCTATAGATTTTTAATGGGAATTCCTATTATGTTGGATTCATTCTATAGATTTTTAATGAGAATTCATATTATGTTGGATTCACTCTATAGATTTTGTATAAATATTGCAAAATATTTTGTCATTTTCAACGATGAAGAATTTATTTTTGTATTGCCTAATGTGTTGGGTTGTATTTCATTTAATTTCTTTTTAGATATTCAATTGATTTTTGTGTATTTCCGAATAATAATTAAATTGATGATAACATTTTTTTGGTGTTTGTATATAAAATCCAAAGATGTGGAAATATTTTTCTCGACATAATCTAGCGGCGATTAAGTGATCATTCCACCTTGTATGCATATTTTAAAACAGAAAATATTTTGTTATTTTTTTTCAAGTCAGAATAGTGAAAAACTTGATTTATAACCACAGGGTAGGTATGGTTATTAATATAAATTTTAATAAAAATAGCAATTATTATTTCATTTTTTATTGGATTTTTATTTTCATCATTTTTATTTCCTTTTTAAATTTCTAATGTAGATTAATATTTTTATAAATAAATTATTCTTCTTTTATTTTATTTTGTATTGTTTTTGCATTTTTAATAATAATAACAAAGCATTTATGTAGCGCAGTTTTGTGTTGTTTCACTTTAAGTGCGCTTTACTATAAATAAACTTAAACATTATTAAATTAATTGCTTTCCCACTTTTATCATTTATTGTTTATTTTTTTTTATGTTCGTGGTTTGTCTATTCGTAGATTGTTATTTTTCTATGTTTATTATTATAATTTTCATTAATTTTTAGTATATTTTGTATCCTGATGAGGGATTCTTCGCTTCTGAAATATGAGGATATTTATATATTAATCAGTGCAGTGATATTCACAAAGTACTTTTTATTAATATTTGAATGATTATAGATCTCTGAAGAAAAGAAAAAAAATACCTAAACAACTTTATTTTAAATTTTAATTATTAATTATTTCTTTTGAGATTTAAAAACCTCATTGTAATATTTAATCATTTAAGAAAATAATATTAACAAACCTAAACGAAAGATGAAATCAATTTTTAGTTTCTGTCCTTTTGTCCGATTTCATCTTTCGTTTTGGTTTGTTAATATTATTTTCTTCAATGATTAAACTTTATTTTAACTAAAATTATGTTATTTCGGTTCTTGTTGAATAACATTATGTACTGCAACTCCTTGGTAACAGGCCACAGGAAATAATTATTATGCTTTTAGTCGAAATGAAAAAAAAACAAGCCATCACAGGGTAGCTAAGGCTAAGGCCCCACGACAAACTGTTTAATAATTGAGTTGGTGACAGCAAACGATCGGTTTAGCACTTTATAAAAAATTCGCGGGCTAAACATTGGTAATGTGATCGCTATAAATATTTAACAGCCCTTCTCCTTGAGGTCCGTTAAATTCCTATAAAAAGCATTTCCACACAATGTTACCACAGTTTACGTGATATTGTACAGTCTCATATGAAAAATCGTCGTAAATCCTTTTTTTAACGATTGAGTTCGTTTTCATATCATTATAAGGATGTTTGGACAAGAACATTATTTACGTGAGTCGGATTTGAAACGTTTTTTGTTTTTATGGTGCTTTTTCCTAACGATCCGAAATCACCGTCTTCTGCAGCACAGGAAGAAACGGGAGTATTCACCCTGACTCCGAGAAATGGTAATTGCGACTCCATTAATCATTGATTTCACATATAGCAATGCCAGCCAACCAAAAATGTGGTAAAGATATTTAGCATGGATATTTAAGTAGCCATAAGCTTTTGTATGGCAGTGAGGCATGGAACTGGCAGAGGAAGGGTGAAAGTAGAGTGAATGCTGTACAAATGAGATCTCTGAGACGAAAGTGTGGTAAAATTTTGTATGATCATGAAAAAAATGTTGAGATACGTAAAGAATGCAAGGCTGATATATCCGTAATCAGCAAGATTAAGAAACGGACGCTTACATGGTTCGGGCATGTAGAGCGAATGAACGAAGAAAGGAGTGTAAGGAGAATATATGACGCGAATGTTAATGGAAGAAGAAGCCGGGGACGTCCGAGGAAGACATGGCACGATCAAGTTAATCAAATACTTGTGTCGGGCCATATCGGAAGTCGGAATAATAGAAGAGAATGTATGAGACGATGTATGAATGTGAATGAAGTAAGAAGTGTACGATCGAGTTGTTTGGCCGTCCGTCCTCTCTGCCGACCTCTATGAGAAACGGCCTGATGTTTAGTTGGTTAGTTAGTCATACGCTTAGCACTTTTGATATCGCTCCTAAAGGGGAACCAAACAGAAGAGAGGAGCGCAGTAGGAGCTCAGTTCTCGGAATATTTTTCGACATGGATCGCTTTATGCGCTTTCTGTGTAGAACGTGTTTACGAACTTAACGTGAACGTGTTTATGATTGTTCAGCACATGGTTCATGCTCATTTCCGATCAAATAATTTAAAGCAGTATCTAAATAAAATTTTTACTAAATTGTTGATCAATTGACTTAGAAGAGACCGATTCAATTTTAATTGAGAGAAAACATGCATGAAAATCGCGCAAGTTAACTCATTTTACGAGAAGATCCGGGCGTTTACGCGAGGGTTCGACTGCTATCAACTTTGCGTCGAATATTGAAATGGGATTCACAACAGGACTTGAATGTCGCAAAAAAGGGCAATCTGTCATACATTCAATGTGACTATATCGGTGGTGAAGGACATGTTCTATAGCACACCACAGCACAGACAGGACACGCCCGATTTTTTTAAATGTGGTTTCTCGAAAATCGGATATACTTGAATAAATCATTCACCATAGCATCCAAACAAAAGGAGAATATTCGTTTTGAGATAGCCGACATCCCGCGCGCTTTGAATGAAAGAGTTTTTCATAATCTTGATGACAGATTCGAGAAATTCCAGCGGCGGATGGTGGATAATTATTAGACTACATAATATCTAAAAATTGATTTTGCCTTTAGTCTACATTTATGTAAATGAATCTCTATTTTCACAGAACTTGTAGTATTATTTTTATTGAGTTTTTAAAAGTGCATTCACTTATGGCTCACCAGTGTTTGTTAGAAGGAATTCGCTCACGACTTGACTCTTCAAGTCGTGAGCGAATTCCTTCACCTTACCTTAATGTGCGTCGTGTCTCTACACGACGCACATTAAAGGTAAGTGGCCACATTGCATGCATCGGACGGATTGCATTTAACGACGCGATGACCATTTGTAATTGGATTTTCAACGTTGAACTGTGTCTGCGAGCCAAAATAGAAAGAAATGACGAAAACTTTATCGTAGTTGCTAGCTTGTTGGCAGAGGAAAAGGAAAGATAAAAAAATAAAAGGAAAATGTGGATACATGCATATTCAATAATGTATCACAATGTCGAGAAAATCATACGCTATTTCCTGATTTGTTAAACCGCGATATAAAATTCTTCATGTATTTTCGTTTATCTCATGATAAATTTACCGCTCTTCTTGATATCTCTGCTCTGCTAAGACCCAGTACGCGGGTGCGTCCATTGTATCGGCAATCCGTATGACGTCATCAGCACTAATCGGAATAGTTGTCCCTCCTAGAATTTGCTTCCGTATTACTGACTGTCCGATGCGTGCGGTCCGTCCGATCCAGATTAGTGAACCCACTTGTATGATAAACTATGCAAAGAATTCTAAAATCCGTTTTGATGCGAACCGTGCGAAGCGTGCGATGCCGACCTGTGGCCGCTTATCTCAAGTTTGTGTTTAATTAGCAGACGTCATCAACCTTTTTGGAATTGGAGTACAATAACCATAACAACTTGCCTCTTTTTTTTGGTAATTATTTCTAAATACCGAAAAGTTGTAAATAAAAAAATTAATGAACAAAACGTTCCACCAATTCTGTCTAGCAGTAGGCATCAACATTTGAACACTATGCTAGACTATCTTGGCAAACTCTCATTTCTTTTTTAGATTGTGCCATTGCTTTCTAGAGCATCCCCAATTTCTTCCATCTACTTATCTTTGCAAATAATATTGGTGTATTTGTAATAATAACTGATTGGCTTCAAAGTTTATACCGGTGGGTATCCGATTTTAAAGTTTCGTCGTCTCCATAATAATAATAATTATTATAATATTTATTTGAAACACGCGTTAATTTAAAAAAATATTTAAGAAGGCTTTGACTCTCCAACTAGGAATAAATCTCGTTTAAGGACAGTCAAATTCATAAGTTTAGTTCATTTTAATATACACATACATGAAAGAATATAAAAGAATCCAAGTTTAAAGTATGATATGCATTTTTTAATTTACTGTAGAGAAATAATGAATTACATATGAAATGTAAAAGTTTAAAGAATAAAGTATAAAAGTTTAAAGTATAATGTATAAAAAAGTTTAAAGTATAAAAGAATAAAGTATGATATGCGTTTTTAGTAAAGTATAGAGTATTAATGAATTACATATGAGATGTAAGTTTAAAGTATTAAGTATTAAAGTTTAAATTTTAAAGTATAAAGTATAAAAAAGTTCAAAGTATAAAAGATTAATCTATGATATACATTTTTTTTTAAATTTAGTGTAGAGTAATAGTGAATTACATATGAGATGTAAAAGTTTAAAGTGTGATATGTATTTTTTTAAATTTAGTGTAGTGTAATAATGAATTACATATGAGATGTAAAAGTTTAAAGTATGATATGCATTTTTTTAAATTTAGTGCATAGTAATAACGAATTACATACTCGTATGAAGGTTTTATTAAAATTGTACAGATCTATTAATGAGCAAATGTTCGCTTTTGACTCTTCCTAAATGGAGAAGCCAAACATTGATCAGTTTACGCAGAGCATGTTTAACAATACAGTTATCTTTATAGGAAAATCAGTAAATACCAACCCACTTTGTATTTATATACTTTTTATCGCGTATTTTTAAATGATATTTGCCCCTGCACGTCACTGCAAGGATGATCAATATTCTTGGACAGTTCCAACGAAAAAATATCATTCTGAAATAATTCATCGTTTCCGATCAGTCACATTTTATCCAATAACAGTGACGCGCCGCTTATTGAAAAGGAACGAAAAAAAGACAAACCGGTTTTCATAGAATAAGCCACTTTCCTACTCAATCTCTTCCCCAGCATTATCTCTCCATCTAATCCTTAAAGTTGGACTGGATGTCAAATCTGAAGGCTTCAGCCTCCTGTTTGGCACCTAGCCGAGCTCCTGGGTTTCTTCAAGGGAAGGGAGGAAAAAAGTGAAACTCGGACCCACAGGGATTAACAGGGAGGAGGGGGTGATGGATTATCTTGTAACGAAGAAGTCATTGTGAGGGAAAATCAAGGATCATAAAGGATCAGCGGAAAAAATATTAAGGGCTGGTATCGTTTTTCGATCTTATATCAAATTTCAACCAAGTTTGTAAATTTGAGTACCCAAAACACAAAAGTGAAAGCTTTTTTAAAGCCTTATCTAAATAATTATTGTCAATACACTTAAAATATCAATATTTGTGGAAATAAATAAACTTATCAATTCTGCGTGGATAATTCTTTTGGCGGAATATTTATATGAGGAAAATAATTTAATTCTTTCGTGAGATACAATACGTGTTATGTTTATTATTTAATTTCAACGGTATAAATATACCATACACAATTATTACATCTCATCGTTAACTACAATAAAATAATTATAAAAGGTAACTATTGATTATGACACTAGGTCGTACAATGACACCAGAGAGTAAATAAAGAATAAAAGTCCATGAAGGGTATAAAAGTAAAAGATGTGCGTACATATAAAACATGTAGCAAACTTAAGTTATATTAATACTGATTAAAAAGGTATGACATTATGGCCTTATCGTGCTTACCTTCCGTGCAGTTAAATAGATCCGCTACATCTGCGTACCTATTACTAACTTCATGTAATCTAGGTACAAGCGAGTGTTTTTATTGCTCAGTTCTGGTGTTTTTTTTATATATAAATACCGCACAAGAGTCCCAACTGCTCCCAACCATCTGGAGCCAGTGAGACTATGCCATCCCCAAATGGAGGAATGTTGTTAGGCTGAAGGTATTGGGGAGGGGAAACAGAAGGGGAAGAGTAAGGTGGGGAAATACCTGGCTATTCAGATCTGGTCACCAAACACGGATAAAAGCCATTTCAAGCAACGTTTCAATTCTGAATGGTGGTCTTACACCAGGGCGATACTGAGAGTATCTTCCACTCTAGAACGTGAGCAAATATACTATATATTATTTTTAATGAATAAATTGTGTAACAGCACAAATTAATTAAATAAAATTTATTTACGGGAACATGAGACAGAAATATGCTTACATCTAACAGAATGGGACAACACATAACAAAAAAAAACAAAGAGACCGGGCGTCTAAGATGTGGGATATTTTGAATTAACGCGAAATGTATTTAATATGGGACTGTACGACAAATAAAGTTGATTTTTAAGAATATTACTATCAATTTCAATGTTTTTTTTAATATTTCTTAAGCTTCTAAATGATCTAATCTGATGCCAAACCATTATGTGGAATATTAGCGCCGATGCTATGATTACAGGTATGATGTTTTTCAAGTAGATGGTTAGCGATTTCCGAAAAAGCATGGCTATTTAAACGTCTAAGTAAAAAAGATAAATTTATCAACACCGGTTGGTGCAAATTTAAAAATAAATTAGTGGTAAAATAAAGTGCTTGTTTTATTAATGAATATTATTTCTCCGGAAAAAAATCGATTTTGCATTACCATAAATATTATTAAATTTGATAAAGACGTTTAATTAAATTTTAATGGCTTAATTTTATTGACAGTAATATTCTTAATAATCAATTTAATTTGTCCTACAGTCAGATATTAGATATATTTCCCGTCAATTAAAAATTTCCCACTTCTAGTTAATCCCTCCTTTGATGTTCTCTCTCTTTTTTTTTTATCTTTGTTCCCATTCTGTTACATCTAAACACATCTGTGTCCTTTTGTTTCATTGTTCGTTTTATATTGTGTCCTTGTTTTTGTATATCCAAATATATGTATATACTCACTCTACGTAATTTTGTTTAGTTTTAAGATGAAGCTTGAGGTAAGAAAATCGGTTGGCGATAATTTTAAAAATAGATTAGTGGTTTAAAACGAAGTGTCTGTTTTATTTCGTAAATATGTCAAACCACAAATTAATTTCTTCCTGGGAAAATATAATAATGAAATTAATAACTCTGTAGTAACAAGTGAGATGGAATTTGTTCCAAAGGTCTTCTTCTAAAGGAGAAAAGTTTATTTCAATTTCACCAAGTGAGTATTTGGCATTCGTAACGTATAGATATTTGTATATTTATCTAAGTTAATCGCGTTAATGTAAATCCTCGCTAATGTAGGTCCAACGTCTACACTGGTTGCTTCAAGTAACAATGTACCCTTCAAATTAATATCCAAGGATTGTTGAATGTTATCCCGTTGTTCCTATTTATATAAATGTCTGCTTATAAATTTCAATCATTTCTGTAATTAGGCCAGTTCGATGGTTTTAGGGCCTTCCCAGTGCTTTCAGCTCAAATCCAGAGAATTAGTCAACATTTTAGAAAAGCTCAGCCTTCGCAGAATTGTCCAAATGACCGAGTTGCTATGCTCACACATGTTAAGAGATCCCTTTTGATACTGTTCGTTTTATTTGACCTACATTTACTACAATGAACCGACGTGACAATGGGGAACTAAGTAAGTCACAAATACAAAAACTTATATTCCCTACGGTATTATTATCATATACCATTTATCCATAGTAAAATTAAACTATTATATCCTTTACAAAGTAAAGCAATTTAAATTAATGTTTTTGTTAAACTTCCCTTACCGTGTGAAAAAAATGCCTTTGTGTTCCCATGGTGTAACATAGTGTTACCATAGGAGTTTTGGATCTTATTGCCCATTTATATGTAGAACATCTTTTCTCAACGTGTTTACATGAATGTACAAATATTTGGTATAGGATTACCTTAAACACTGATTTAATATTAATTTTTTTTAAAGATGCATATTTATTTTCGTTACGTCATGGATACGGGAACGTATTTAAAAAAAATGATGAGTACCGCACAAAAGTCAAAACCGTCCAGAGTCGGTGGCACTATGGCATCCCCAATAGGGGTACGCTGTGAAGCTGGAGGAATTGGGGAGAGGAAGCAGATGGAAAGATGAAGGTTAGAGACTCCCTGAATTTTCATATCTGGTCACTATATACGACTTATGCATTTTCAAACAACGCCAGCGATTTAATTCTGAGTAACATTACTACCACTCTGAACATTGTTTACCAGGGGAGTTAGTTGAAGTTTGCCGGTTTTTTCAATAAAGAAAACGCATAATTCTCAAGGGAATCTCAAATTTTTTTATTCAAAGTATTGACCATCGGATTCTATACTTTTTGCCCATCTTTGAGGCAAATCATGGATACCATTCAAAAAAAAAATCTCTTTCGAGGCAAACCATTCGACGAGCCATTTTTCGACTTTTTCAAAATTGGCGAAGCGCTGCTTTGCGAGTGAGTGTCCCATCGATGCGTGATAGTCGGACGGGACAAGGTCTGGAGAGTACGGCGGGTGCAATAATATTTCCCAATTCAATGCTTTGAGAGTGTTCTTCACTACTTTGGCTGTATGAGGCGGTTTGGCGGTTTTTTCGATTTGTCTCTCGTTCATTTGGTGTGGTACCCATTTTCCATACTTTTGGAACTTTCCCATGAATTTTGAACGTTGGCAAATTGCTCCTTGGGTCACATTAAGTGTTTGGGCCAATTGTTGTTGCGATTGGGTTGGGTCTTCATCCAATAACGCCTGCAATTCCTCGTCTTCGAACTTTTTCGTTGCACCAGGATGTTCATTGTCTGTTAAATCGAAATCTCCACTTTTAAATTGACGAAACCATGTCTCACATATTCTAATCACTGGAGCATGTTCACCATAAGTTTCCACCAGCAACTGATGAACTTCAACTGCTTTTTTCTTTTGATGAAATAAGAAAAGCAACGAATGCCGCAAATGCGATTTACTTGGAACGAAACTCGACATATTCACTGAGGTAACCAACTATGACACTATTATTTTGGCAGAATGTAACTTATGTATTTTTGAAGGTTAATGTCCATAGAAAAATATGAAATAGATGCCAAATCATAGAAATGTATACATATCTCTAGCGACATCTATGAGTAAAACCGGCAAACTTCAACTAACACCCCTGGTAGTGAGAAAAAAGGGTTGTGAAGCTTGGTAATAACTACTTGTTTAAATACAATTTTTTAAACAACTCCTTCGTTATTATAGGTATGGTAATATTTAATGATATTCGTGAATTCTTCTTCTTAACTCAGTTTTTTCGTCCTTTCTCCATTGAATTCAACATTTCTGAACGTCATTATACTTAAGTTACGTTCCCAGGACCATTGTATATCCTGGTTTGTACCATAGTATATCCGTTCCATCTACCACTTTACCATTGTTATCTCTTCTAACTATTAATATGAAAAAACTGTAATATTGTAATCTTTTAACGTATTCATCGGCAAACTCAGCCTTTTCTCGTCTTTTCCTCGTTTTATCCAACGTTTCTGAAAGTCATTGTATTAAATTCCATAGCATCATTATTTCTCCCGGCCTATACCGCCCAGTAGCGCACTCTCCCAGAAGACTTAAACCTATACCTACGCGAAGAAAAATGAAAGAGAAAAATACGTCAATTTTCTATTCAGATTATTTTCAGAAATTTGTAATATTTTTCACAATCGTTCAACATCCAAAATATATTTCTATTTGACGAAATTGTACTTTTTGAATGCATATCGTAACTAACTTGTGGGAATACATATACGGGCATGTTATTAATCTAGTGTTTTAGCAGGATACATAACGTAAAGTCAAACCAAAGGCCATGAAGCATACTGCCTGTATTGCTAGTAATTTTTGCACAGTAAAAATGTCATGATAAAATTAAATTCATAATATTATCCCCACACGCAAGGTTTAACCTTTTTAATAAATTGTTCGCTTATACATCATAACCATTGCTAGGTTCTGAAATGGTAATGTGGTTGGTTCCTACCTTAATCGCTATGTATCCAGTCCTTACATTTCCAAACCAAATACTAGGTTTTTGAAAAATGGAATATAATGATTGTTTCGAATGCTCTCTTGTTGGCCAGAAGAAAAACTACTTTCGGGGAGGATGTTTGTTCATGACATCATTCGGTAGGTGATTGGTTATCCTTGTACTTTTAAACCTTTAATCTATCCCTTATTACAATCAACCAAAACCATTATTATTTTGTCGTCTTTGTTTACAGTCCACACAATAGTTTTACATGCGAAACCCCATAATTTTCGCGTGGGTAGTTACGTTTGTAACAGCCATATATTTTTTTATATCTATCGCGACGTTTGTGAACGTGTTCAAACATTATTCCCCTTTTCTTGTTTTTTTTTAAAGTTATTGTGTTTTCTGAGTATTTCCTGCTTTTAATATGATATATAATTACTTAGTCCATGAACACGAAAGGAACTCGTATCATTTCTACAGTTGGCCACAACAATCAGTGGAAGATAAAAATAAAATTGCCCTTTTCAAATATTCATTTCACAATAATTCTTACCCTAATATGAAAAACTACACATACATTTGGGTCAGATAATAATGCACGCCACTGGTACCACCGTACCACCTACCACTGTGCCATTGTTATCTCCGTTTGTCATCCGAGGAGGCCGATACCTCTGATCTATTCGGTCGCCGAGTTTAAAAAAAGCTTTTTCTGTAATTGGATATCGGGGAGTTGTACATAATTGGAAAATGGAAGTTTTTTTTATGGAATTAAATTCGGCCTTTGATGACAGGAAATAAATGATAATAATATGTTATTGGTTTTAGCTTTTCAGGATGTTAGATTGTTGTTTTTGGCAACGTGATTTTTCTTGACGAAAAAATAGCAAATTTTGAAGATTGTTAGTTTTATATCAATCAAACCCAAATACTTCAGAATCAGAATTCAGAATCAATAATTCTTACCATTTTGATTTCAGAATACCACTGAGCGGAACCGCGTTCGTAAAATAAATGGAATGACCCACCCCTTCTGTCGACATAGAGTAACCACGGCGGCAAATGACAATTTTAGAACTAGTGACAAAAAAGGTGATTAGTATATTATTATTAATAATAATAAATGGATTATTTCTATAGGGTCGTTTTCGTGAGAAAATCACCTCACGGGCGATATCTATCTATTATTATGTAGTGAGGTAGGTACCTTTTTACATTACGTAATTCTTCGTTACAAAGCTTATTTATGCTATTTAAAAATAAAATAAGTCTTCTAAAATGCATAATCATATAACGTAATTGTTTTAAAAGTTTTTGTTAAAAATCTTGTGTCACTTGAAGATATTCCGTTAACTTTCTTTCCAAACGTTCAAATAATCTCTTAACAATCTATTTAGGATCTTTTTACTATGTCTCTCCGGAATTCCGCAGTTAATCAAGAAGTCTTTAAGCCTGAGGAAAACGAAAAGGAATCTTCCCTAAAAAGAACGGGACTAGGTGTCCTGGTTACCTAACACAGCTAAAGCCATTTCAAGGGATGTTTCGATTCTGAATGGTGAGCTTTCACCAGGGCGATACTGAAAGTATCTACCACTCTAATTAGATATAATGTGTCGCAAATATACTACATAACATTTTTTAAAAATAAATTATTAAATAACACAAATTAATCAACAACAAAAAATTGCTTGTGCACACCGGGATCGTTGCCACTCAATCACGAAAGCCGTCAATAATGATGTAAATTTGTTTGTTATATAAAATAACTTCTTACTACGATTATTATAATAGGGGGAGAGAGACGTCGGAGAGTAATTATGAATTAATTCAAAATAATGATGGTATTATTACGCAATACTATAAACATAATGTTTTGAAATGGAAAAATATTTGTTAAATATTTTATAAATTTACATAGGCTTAGCATTTATCAAAATCTAATCAGAAATATTATTTTTTTCTGACCGTTCCATTGTATGTTTTACAAATATTTAAAATACGAATATGATTTTTAAAGTGGAGAAAAGTATATTTTTTGTAAATAAAAGTAACAAAAAATTTGTAATCCGAATTGCAGAAAAAAAACTGTTATTAGTTATAGTGCAGAATGCAGAATGCAGAAATTATTATAAGAGTTTTAAGAATTTTTATAAGAGTGCAGAATGCAGAAAATTTTTCAATAATTTGTAGTTTCAGAAAAAAATTCCCACCATTACTTAAAAACATATGACAATGATTAATTTGATTAACTTAATTATATATTGTATCACTTGTGTCTCTTGCTTCTATTTATATTACGTATCATTTTCTGAGTTTTTGTAATTTTATGTTAAAATGTATTCTTTATCTGATTATTTGTAATTTAATAGTTTACATATTATAACTAAGTTTTTTTAAACGTTTTTTTTTCTCACGGAAGTGAGAACATCTGTAAAGAGGTCAGTATAAATAAAACAACGCTCATTTTATGGTATAAGTAAATATAAATTGGAAATTGGAATATGGAAATACATAACGAAATTTAATTACGTCTTGGTAGTAGATCTGTTTTTTAGATTTTTAGCGATATTTAGATCTAGATCTTCGATAGAATTTTAGATGTCAGGCTACAATTTTACCAAGAAAATGCTGGTTAGTGTGAAGGACTACTATTTGAATAGTTAAACTAAACTGTTAAAAGAATGCTTTGATAAGTATCTCGCAAGACATGCGTGGAACCAATACCTCCTCACGTGTTACCCCTGTCTTTACCCCCTTGATTAAAAATTAACATTCCAGTCACCAAATCCGTCGTCTCAATTTCCTTTATGTCTTACAGTAATCCATTTAATCAGGCGCCTTCCAGGAAGTTGTTTGCCTTAAGCTGCTTATACCCTCTTCTATTATGTTATGTCCCACAGCCGCCCCACCCCTAATTGCTGATCCACCTCGCTTTGTTTGTAGGGCGTAACCCACACGGGGATGGGTTAACGCCGTGTCGAACCCGGATCAATTTACATTTTTAATCAGATTTTTGCAATCAACGGAATCCGACGTATTCGGGGCGATTTTTTTGGCGGAAGTCGGTATCATATTTTTAAGCTGGATATCTGATGCAAAACTAAAGAGGGTGGGTTTTAGCTGATGTTAACGTACTTGCGTTCTTTTTAACGCGTAAAATAAAATGAGGCAAGTATAAAAAAAATTGTAGTATACTATATTTAACAGTTTATAAAAGTAAAACAAAGAAAACAGACGTTTAGCCATTCTGGCATCAATAAACTTAACTGCAATGATGGCCCGGCAATTTATATTGGTAAAACCGCTAGAAACGTAAACATAAGATTTCTAACAGGTTTTCAGAATTTTCCGAAAGTTTAATTAACGGTCATAATATTGTAGGAGTCAAAATAACAAAGAAATATTGTTAACAAACGTGATTTACAGGATGCAATTATTTTGTTTACTAAAATAATTATTGACATAATTTGTTTATTTCTAAAGCTTCAAAGGCGCACAATTTAAAATATGTAATTGATATTTGAATGTTTAAACATAATTTTTTTCTTTATTGAAGCCATGACCTGTCTCTGAATTTGTTTAATTTATGTTAGTTTTAAGAACGCTAGTGAATGACACGGATGTGTCGAAGCCGGTAGCAAATAAATAAAATTACACAACAAATGTACATAGTGGATAAAAATCTTCAAAACAAAATGTCTAGAAATTGTTGCATAGTTAGTGCCCAAGAAATACAAAAAAATAAAATAAAACTCTAAAAAAATGCTCTACTCAACCTTAAAGGAAAAACCAATTACCTTAATTACTAATACTCGACACGACAAGAACAAAAATCACAATTTAATTAACATTCCAAGATTAAATAGGTACATGCGTCTTTTGGCCAGAAAAATCATAAATTACATGACAAAAAATTATATAATACTCTTCCAAGTGGTGTTCAAAATACAACGAAGATACAAAATTTCAAAAATAAGATAAAAATATGGCTAATTAAACGTCGGGATATGGAAATCAGAAAATTTATGAAGACAATATAAATATCAGTGATAAGTAACACCAACACAATAACCTACAGTCCACCTCGGAACTGGAATCTCTGGGGAGGAGAAATGTGAATATAATGAAATATTTTCCTAACAACGAATCAATTTGTGGTTTAACATCATCTATATATATAAAAATCAATGTATGTTTGTTTGTTTGTCCTCGATATTCTCGAAAATCACTCGATCGGTTTCGCTGAAAAAAGTACAGTTCGGTTTTATTAGTGCCGGGAAGGTTTAGAAAGTAGTTTGAATAAAATTCAATATGTAAAACTGTTGCTATAACGTTTTAAAATTAGTATGTAAAACATTGAAACGGTCATGTTTTACTTAGGTTGGCCCACAGATATAATACTCTGGTTATCCACAGATTGCATATTCAAAAGAATAAGGTTTTTTTGGGCAGAATATTTTCAAAATGGAAAACACGAGTAGGTACCTACCTAATAACTACATGATTTAGATATATTTTGAAATAATAAACGTTTGGAATGAAATAAATATTCAAATGAATGTTTCTTTATTTGGAGACAGTTACTTTCACTGCCAAATCAATTATTGTATCAGCTGGTATTAAATAAAATAAACACTATTTTATAAAACACGAATTTATCATATTATCGTAAGATACTTTTAATAAAATCGCGGGAACTAGTCTTTTGCATAATAACTGTAAAGGAATTAGATCTGACAACTTAGAAACACTATAAATTAATAAATCTCTCAATTTAAAATTCTCAGATTACCTTAATAACCAAACAAACGTATTCTTTAGTCTGATTTTTCCATTACCTCAGTGAGCGGGTTTAAATAAAAGATTGCTATCAGCAAGTGCCGCTACCACATAAAGCACAGTGTACAATTATTTGAAATAAATTAAATAAAAGCCCTACAGTAGAAATGGGCAGCCCGCTCACTGAGTAGAAAAGATTATCTCCACATGTACGCACCTCTCACCACAGTTGACACAGGAAGAGCGAAAAATGTTGCCTGGTACCGTACACAAAAATTTTACAATACGATATATATGTTCCGATTTTGAACATTTTTCCAGTGAATCCTTCCACATCCTATCAATTATTAACATACCCCTCATGTGTCGATATTGATACTTCGGTTATGTTACCTCACCCACTCATTTAATTATTATTATGTAATCAAATAGCCTGTTTTCTACTGATTATGGCTCTCTCTTCTAAACATCATGATAGGATTATCTTAATAACTTCATTATGTTCCCACTAAATACTGTTCTATTATTGTCTTCCTCTAATATTTTCTTCTCTTTTCTCTCGTTTTGGTCACACATATGTCTCACTCTATTGTTTTCTATACCTAAATAATATATTATATGCGATAACTCGGTATTATTCTTAGTTAATAATTGACAGCCCTACCATTGTCGCCACTAATAAATTATATGTACCGACAAGGAACACAAGAAAAATTTTAACCTTTTTCTGCAACACGTACACAAACAACTATCAGTCACAACCACTATCTAATAGGAAGCATGATCTGGGCAAAAACTTTGTAGGCATTGTTGAAATATTTGCTGACTCCATTTATGAAGCGAAGCGTCATCTATACCAGTACTTTGATGAATTCTACAATATGTAGTATTGTAGCTTGGATAATGTAGCGTTAATGATTTGTATTATAATATTGTTTTAGTTTTCTATTTTATGTTACTGTTAAACGTTTTTATTTTACTGTTTAAAATTGCTATATTTTAGAACTGTCGTAAAAATTCACTTAAAAGCCCAAATAGGCGTATAATCAAATAAATTACATAAATAAATATTTGTTCTGACGAAGTTTGATCTAGCGAAGCCGGTTGGCGTAAAAATACAATAAATTCGCGGTTTATAACAAAATATACATTTTATTGTACAAGAAAATATTTGAATATATGGTAAGTTAGTGTTTCTGAAATAGTATTTATAAAATCACTTTCGTTGCTAGCATCCAACATCCGAACTGTTTTCTTTAACTAAATCTCCAACTCCCAAATAAGGTTCCCGAAACAGGAAGCGGGTACCTATCACGCTTATTTTATTGTTGGTTTTTTACTTGTTAGGCCTCCCTTGGCCATGCAGCGTTCGCAGAAGGAAGGGTACATTGATTCAGTGCTTTGACATAGAGTAGCCGGGATGAGTCAGTGCTATCAGAGATCGGAAAACACTCTTGTCCAGGCCGTCGCTCAGTAGCAGGGCGAACCCCTACACCATAGATGTAGAATTTCCCTCAAGCCACCGTAATACAAGTGCTAAATATGTTCACCTGTTTATTTTTATATTTTTTTTCTACATCATGTAATTTATTGACATGTATTTTTTTTATCTGGTAGACAGAGTATTGCACTCTCCTCTGAACACAGCTGAAATAAACACATTATTATTACTATTGGAATGCTGAAAGTGACACGCCTTAATCCATACAAAAATCGTTTGATAAACCCAATTCAAGATGTTAGTTATTGACAGAGATCAACAATTGTGACATCTTGCTTAAAGTTCTTGTTTTCAGTTTCTGGAATTGAATACAACAAGTCTATTCCACCAATAGTTGCACCCTTAGAATAGACAAACAGTTGAGGCAACTTTCCTGGAACAAGCTGCCTCGACAGGCGGTAGATGGCGCCTGGTTCAAATCTGCAGATTAAGAAGTTGCTATAGATTACCCGATCTCGAAGGAAATTTGGGATTCTGAATGATGAGCCCGATTCAAATGAACTCACGATACCAGACCATCGTTAATATTGTGAACTGCACAGCTATGGTTAAGGTAATTGAACATGTTATATTTTGCTAGCATAATATATTATTGGAATATATATTTATTTAAGGAGAAAATACAGATTCAGACAGTACTATCAAAACAATATACAATATCTGGAGAACTACCCCGCATCCTAGCTATTTCTCACTGATCAATATTATATAGATAAATAAACGTTTAAAATAATATTTAAAAAAATATAAAGGAAAAAATTATTAAGAAACGAGTAACAAAAAAAAACACAATGTCTCTGCGACGTACAAACTCAACACGTACAATACTATTAACAACACGCTGAAAACTAGAGTATTAAGCTGCTCCAAGAGTACGCAGTGGCCATATTAGCAATAAGTGTACAGTGTTCGTTGAAGTTTGTTTGTTTATTTTTTTTTATGTGAAAACATCTTTCAATTTTCTCTTAAAAGTACTGTATGTATCAAAGAATATGTCGGAATCCATAAAAGTTTGATTTTGATTGAACTTGAACTGCCTATGGAACTTATTACTTAGAATGGTACTTACACTATGTTATTCCTGTATTTGTTCGATATATTATCTTTGAACCTACTGTGATGTGTTTTGCACCTGTTTATTATAACTAACTTTATATGTAAAAGCCCCTACAGGGCGTATATTATACAATAAATAAATAACTTGCACCTTCTTCTGATTGGTTCCCTGACACTAACGTGTAATAAGTCGTTAAATCTAGGAGTAAGGTAGGACAGTCGATAATATTATTGCACACTTTATATAGGGTAATGAGATCGAGGTATATTCGCAGGTTAGAGAGGGTGGAGACATTATAGATAGAGAGCATATTTATGTATCCTCGTTTAGGTGCACCCATTCTGTAATTAAGCCAATGCAGAAATTTCCTTTGAATACTTTTAATTTTATCTCTGTAGATACCGTAGAGTGGAGTCCATATGGGGGCGCAGTATTTAAGATGAGAACGGACCAGCGTATAGTAAAGGAGGAGGTAGGTTTCAGGTTTTCGAAATACACAGCTGTTTCTTATAACAAAGCCTAGCATGCAGTAAGCTTTATTTACAATATTATCAATGTGCACATCGAAATGAAGTTTTTAATCAAAAAGTATGCCTACGTCTCTTATACTGTATACGCGCTCGAGTGAGTGGTTACCAATATAATAATTGTATGTAATGGCGTTTTGATTTTTAGTGAAGCTTATTTATATACATTTGTTGTAACTGAGATACAACTTATATTTATTGAAAAACGTTTAAAACCTTACTAAATCTCTTTGGATGAGCAGACAATCATTTATATTTCTAACAACGACAATTTTTTTTTATGTCATCAGCGTACAAGAGAAACTGACAAACTGAAAATAAACATTAAGGAACGCTATTGATAAAAAGTATAAATAACAGCAGACCCAGGATTGATCCCTGTGGTACGCCAGAGGTAACTGCTTACCACATATAAGTATGTCCTCGTAATGATACAGCCTGTTGTCGTTTTGTTAAGTACGAGACAAACCACCGTAATAAGTTTCCCCGAATTCCGTTATACATTATTTTTTTAATTAAAATTTAGGTGGTCAACCTTACTAAAAATCGCAATAAATTGAATCTACCTGGTGACCTAGATCCATGCTGGTTAATAAAATGTTGGAATAAATAAGTAAATTACTCGAGGTAGACTTGCCTTTGATGAATCCGTGTTGTTGGTCTATAATTTTGTCGGCAAGCTGGGGATATACATTGTCATGGACAAGTCTTTCCAAAAGTTTAGGGATCGCGGATAGAATGGAAATTGGCCTATAGTTTTCTACTCTTTGACGCGAGTCACCCTTGTGGACCGGTATAATATAGGCTAAGTTCCACCTGTCAGAGAAAACCCCGTAACTCAAACATTTATTAAATATTATAGTAAGAGGCACACACATTGACGGTGCTAATGATAATGCTCGGCAGCATAGTGGTAAAATTCCCTGTTGTTAATCCAGATTATGTAGATTCAAGATAACCCATCCGAATCATACCTATCCTAACCTATCCTAACCTAACGTAAGGATACTTATCCCATTTTTTTGATTTGAAGAGTTTTGTCCACTACGTATATTTGTCATTTAATTTTATTTATTTTCTACCGGTGTCGACACATCCGTGTCATTCATTAGCGTTCTTAAAAATAACTTAAATTAAACAAGTACAGAAATAATTACACAATATTAGGTGAGGATAGTGGGAGAGGGAGTGGTGATTTGGAGGGGGGTGGGACGGTGGTAGGAGTCAAAATAACAAGGAGACATGGTTTACAATGATGATTTACAGGATGCTATTATTTTGTTTAGTAAATTAATTTTTGATTTATTTTTTTTGTTTATTTCTAATATTTCTGAGGCCCACAATTTAAAATATGTAATTGATATTTGAATCCTTCAACTTAATTCTTTCTTTATTGAAGCTATAGCCTGTCTCTCTACTTGTTAAATTTATGCTAGTTTTAAGAATGCTAGTGAATGACACAGATGTATCGAAACCTGTGGCAAATAAATAGTATTAGGTTAAAAATATACATAGTGGATAATCGTTTAAAAAATATATATATATCTAGAAATTTTAACAGGGCTAATGCCCGAAAAATACAAAAGTCATCGATTTCTTAGTAGAATTTATTTTCTCTTGGTTTGTTACTAAAAATAATAATATTGTGATGCCACATGGATACAAAAGAAAACATTACATAAACATCATAACTACATAAGAATATAGTTCGATTCCATGTTGATTGAAGAAAAGTGATAAAAAGTAAATATTATAATAAATATTATTATATCTTCAAAGCAATATTTTCATACTATCCCGATAGGTTCCTCTTAAAACTTGGGTACCTACCCGAAAATTAAATTCAAATGCTTCAGTAGATAATGTTCTCGGGTAGGTACTTTTGTACTCGCATACAATCTATGGTACATTCTCGAAGAAAAATATTGCCATATGAAAGCGGGCGGGAAGGAATAAAATGGCGTTTTTTTTTCAGATTTTATAACTGTCAAAATTTTGAACGAATATTGTGGAGTTTTCGTCATCGATTGCCCTAAATGTCGTGATTTTTAAACCTTCCGACAACTGTTTTAGTAAGGATTATCCATTTATTTAACCTCCCCATTTATTAAAAGATTGGTGGCACAAGAAGAGTTGGTATTTGAAATATTTATAATTTTTAGGACTGGAGAGTATTTATAAAATGACCTTAAAAAGCGTAAGAAATTTTTAATAGATATTAACTTTTTTTTACACATTTAGTTATTTACGGTGTTGCGGGTTGTGGAAGCATTTGCGCACCGGTGCGTTATTTTTTTTTACTTATTCTACAAGTGACTTAAGTAAACACTAACCGGCTAGCCTAGCTAAGCATTTTACAGGTGCATTTCTTAGATTTATGGATATGATTTTCTGAAACAAGAGTTTTAATTTAGTTCTGTAATCTTTGAACATTTTTAAGTCATGCGGCAGTTCATTCCAGACCCCGAAAGCACGATCACCGAACTTACTATTAAGTGTGCGCTTTGGTTCCTTCAACCTTCCGATAGCTGATGACGCTGCTGACCTAAGATACCAATTTACTGCCGTAAATTGGTATTTTCAGGAATACACAGTTCTGATAAGTAAGCCGGAGCCATTACGTTAAGTGACTTAAATACCGTCCAGCAGAGGTAGAACTGGATTCTTTCAGGACATTTGAGCGAGTGGAGATTTTTGAGATGCTCTGAAATGTGGGAATATTCGTATACGCCGGTTATAGTTCTTGCAGCATTGAAAAAAAAATGTTCTTTGGTTATATATGCCTTCCTACCGTGTGAATTTTCCACTGAATAGATATATAAGACATAATTGTAAAAAATAAACGTTTGGAATGAAATAAAATATTCAAACGAATGTTTCTTTATTTTGAGATACATAGTTACTTTCGCTGTCAAATCAATTACGACACCCTAATGACAAGCAAGAATTCACAACTTCATAAATTTATTCCAATTCCCGAGCAAGGCCGGGTACATATCAGCTAGTATTAAATAAAAATATTTCTCATTTAATTTCGATTTTTGATTGAGGATTTCAAGCATAATGGACAAATACCAAAAAACACGCATAAAAAAATTGATTTCAAGTTTCTATTTTTAAAATCCAAATATTCGGCGATAACGCCAAATTTATTCTGCACGCTCTAAGAAAATAATTTACTAGCCAATATTACGAATTACCTTTAAACATGACGATTTTGTTATTTAAAAAATACGTTGTTCAAGATTTCAAAATCAGTTGTTTCTAATGACACCTGAAGCTAAAAATAAACTTTTTTCCACAAATTTTCTTTGACTAATTTACTGTTTTTTTAACATTATTTTCTCTGTACCATCATTTTTATCACCTTAGCTAAAAACTTTTTTCATATACAATCATATACGAGTATATATCAGCTAGGTAGAAATATTATTCGTATTTTAAAATATGTAACATTTGTAAATAATTAACTACTATCTAAAACAATTTAGGTAAAAGTTTGTCAGTGGCGTAACATCAGATATTTACCTTAAACTTTTACTTGGGTAGATATGCAAGAAGACTATTGAATCCAGAAACACCTCTACCGTATGAAGTAATTTGACACGAGGCGTGAACGACCCGACTTATGGCCGTTATTTACATCTTTCGAATGATCAATCTGAGTTACCGATCAGCTAAGTGTTGTGTTAAGTATTAGCTCTGTTTGCCTGTTTCCAAACATTTTTCATCCTAAATTCTCCATGGAGGTGCCCGCCTTCTATAAAATAGTATCCACCCACTTTCACACACGATAAAATAGTAGCCACCTACTTTTAAGACAACACAGTGAAAAATTTCAATGTGAAATTAACATAGATGAGTTAAAACTGTATTTATTATGAATACATATCATTTGTATTAAAAACTAATACATATACTAACATTTTATGCTTACATACGTGTATTACAAAAATGTCGAAAATAAAGTATTATCTTGACATTGATAATGCCGCAAAGCACATTATTCGTTTCGTACATTTGACATTTGACGTTTCTCAAGACAAAAAGAAGCTTATAATTATTAAAATAAGTTGGGTTCTTTTCAGGTTTATTTAAAACATACAATAAACGTGTTTTAACATTCGAAAACGGAAATAAATCTTTGTCATCAATATTTGAATCGCGTAAAAAAGATTGTAAACTAATAATGACATTTGACATTTCAGTGACGTTTGTTCACCTGTTGACACTTTTTATAACTAGTCTTCTGCTGGGGGGAACTTAATCGAGAAAAATCAATATACTAAATTGATCTTAAATTTGATGACTGGGAAGAACGAATTTGTGCATTTGAACAGTTCTGAGGCAAAATTTCGACTGAACAGTTGCTCAGTAAGGTTAGGAAGAACGGCCGTTAGTTGTATTATGTGTTTCTACCTGCCTCTTTAATTTTCTTAGTAGATCGAAACATCAAAATTTTCAACCTAGTTTCAACTTCTAAGACCAGGTTTAAAAATTTATATCAGATATTTAAATTGATTGACATATTTTTTAAAGGTCCAATGAAAAAAAATATTTCTTTCTTCTCTTCTATTCTTCTCATTCTAAAAAAAACCTATTTACAATATGCTCTGAACTCGATGAGTCAAATTCAAAAATTCTTTTTTTTTTGCTCAAAAAGGTTTAAATTATGGAGGGCCCCAGGCTGCCGCCTCTGAATCCCAATTCCTTGTATCTATATTTGCAAACACTCCAAATTTGTATAGCTTTATTCCCTCTTTATTGGTATCCGCCTACGGAGGTTTAGCCTCCGATGTAGGCTGTATTCTGTAGGTTATAGGATACACACGAGGCAGAGAACTAGCGCCTTATAAAATGTTTCCAAAATCCTTTTTACTGACATGGAATATCAATAAAGTCCTTACACATCTACCTCATGAAATGTCATACATTTTGATAAAAAAATAGGGCGTAAACGGGAATAACACAAATAGAAGGTATATTCATAAACCATCAATGAAGGTCGGAGGAAAAAAGATCAAACTAGTAATCTTTCCTCATATTCATAGAATTTAATGTGCATGCAACATTTAATAATCGAATAACATTAATAAAATTAATGAGTTTGTTTATACAACTGCACTGTTTTATATGTAAATATCTACATGTTTCGGAATCGAAGCTTCTCTCATCAGGATACACAGTAAACTAAAGATTAATTAAAAAAACATGTTTATTTTTAAATATTAAACAGTGCAGTTGTTTAAAGAAATACTTATTTTTAATGAAAATAAAACAATAACTTTGTTTATAACTACGAGAATTTTATTTAAATTTATTACGACCGACCGGTTTCGCTTAACATAAGCATCTTCAGGGTACAAAAATTAAACTGATCAAAAATACATAGTGTGTGTTTATATATACAAAATAGAATAAGACAGAACATAACATAGAACAAAGAAAAAATGAGATAGCATGAAAGTTATAAACAAAGTTATTGTTTTATTTTCATTAAATATGTCTAACCACAAAGTGACTGCTTTCTATCAAAACAAAAGAAAAACTTATTTTTAAAATAAAATAAACAATTTTATTAAAAACGATGCCATAAAATAATGACATATCAATATATTATATCATTACTACTACCTACAGAGTCTTGTATTTCTATATCTACATTAAATTAATAAAATATCATTAAAACAAACGATAGTGAACTAAGCCTAAAGTACTCAACTCTTCTAAATCGGAGACTACGCGTCAAACCAGTAGGTTTTAATCTGGCAAAGTGCCTTCCTTCGGTGTTTTTGTCTTCATTACCAAACTGACATAAATTATCAATCTTTTCTGAAATGAGTCGGCTGTCATTTATTTATTATAATAGCTATTAATACAGATTTATATATAAATGAAGTTTAACAAAAGATAACCCAACAGAGTTTTTTGTGCTAACAGTGGTTTGTGTACAGATGTTTTATTAGAAAAATAAAATAAAATAAGAAGGGAGAGGGGAGAGGAAGAGGAAGATAGGATCGGGGCAGGAGATGCTCTCGATACATTTTTACTGTATCAATTTATGGTCGTACGTATTACTTCGGTTCGATATTTTGAAAGAGTACTGTGAAGAATGTCGATATTGTGAAATTGGGCGTTATATTGCGCACAAATACGGGGCATTGGAGAATTTATCCTAAGATTGATCTTGCATGCGGGCAAATAAAAAAAATGGTATGTGAATGTTTATAAAGTTAATGAGCTCTGGCGAGTCCAGGCCATTATTCATAATTATAAATAACAAGATTTGATCAAATATTAAGCTTCCCGTTTGAAGCGTGATGAAGTTATGGAATTCTAAGGATTCGGTATTATTTGCAAAGTGTAAATTAATTTAATAATTAATATGCTTAAAGAATTTACTTTCAATGCTATCGATTCTTTCAATATGAACTTGGTATATAACAATATTTTAATGCCACCTGTACAAGAATATTAAAAAATTAAAGGTACAAAGATTATAATGTACATACGCTTTTTTTATTCGGAATTTTTTTCAGGCGTCGAAAGGGTATTCCGTTTGATTTGTACATCTTCTATAACGATCCAGGAAAAAAGATATTTTAGATCAAAAGGATAATATTTTAAGGTATTCAGCACAGATATTAGGGCTTTAAACTAACCTTTCCATTCACAACGCTCACAAATATTTCCAATTTGTAAACATCTTATTCTGAATCAGCCATCAAAATACGAATCTTCAAAAATAGCCTGACTGTGTTTTTTTCTCACGTTGGTATCGGCCACCGAAGAGATCAACTTATAGAACAGTGTTGTGGGCATATCTGTTTACCCGAAGTTAGGTCAATCTTCCCTTCTTCTTCTTAATTTGTCTCCTTATTGCTGAAGATCGTGACTCCCACTCAAATTGCCTTAGTGAACAAGGTTCCTCCATTCATTACATAGTAATGCGTACGACCACAAATTGATGCATGAGTATAAAATGTATCTTCCCCCTTCCTTCTTGTTTTGTTTTTTTTTTTTTTTAATCTAATTAGCTTGTTAAATAAAACATTTATATTTAACCACTGTTAGTATGAGAAATTTTCTTGGCTTACCTTTTGTTAAACCGCTGCTTCTCCTGTCTTCCACTTTCCAAGTCACTTAGAGTTTGGCGGGCAACGTGTTCAAAATATATGACGAATATATACTCTGTAGGCAGACAATCAGAGTCTATTGTGGATGCCCATCTCTTTTAAAATGAATATATTAGAGCACCTAACATTTTCCTTAGAATTTTGAGTATTTTTCTCCAGCACCTCATTGTGAGGGTATCTATATCGTTTTTTTTTTCAAATCAATATGGTATTATTGGATGGTGTGGTACTTATAAAACTAATAATTATTTAAAAAGATTAAGAAATCATTTTTATTTCAAAAATATTTTAATAACTTATTGAAGCTAACCTCATTCGAATATTTAATCATCCGAGAAGAAAGAATTAACCAATTCTAAATGAAACACGAATCCGAAAATAAAACACAGAATATAAAAAAGGTATCAGTCGCATCTGGGGATCGATTCCACGACCTCTGTTTATATTATCCACTAGTTATTGGCTGCTATCTTTATGATGATTTCAAAGTTCTACCTGAATATAATTACAATCTAGATAGTGTCTCGGATACACCTATCTGATTTTTAATTATATGGCATATCTATTGACTTTTCTAAAAGTCTATAAAGAATATTCAATTTATTTTAATAACTTATTGAAACTTATAAACCTTATTGGAATATTTAATCATCGAAGAAGATAAAATTAACCTATCCTTAATAAAACACGAAACCAAATAAAACCACATAAATAAAATAAAAGTAATTCCCGGTAAGACAGAGGTCCTAGGATCGATCCCCGTATGAGACTGATGCCGTTTTATTTCAGAAAAAATATTTTCTGTTATTTTTTTGATTTCGTGTTTCATTTAGGATTGATTAATATTATCCTCTTCGATGATTACATTTTTATATCCTTCAGAAATATAAAAAATCTCATGCAAAAATATATGTTATTTAATTCAACACAAAAAAAAACAAAAATGGAATTTTTTTAAATTTATTGTATTCAGGTTTAATTTGAAGAACTCCATATTTATTTAAACTTCTAATTAATAAATAACACCCCCCCATACCCACAAGCACAGCATTTTTATGGGGGTATCTTTAAAATAAAATAAAATATATATATCTGTACGAAACCACCTATTGAAAATGAATTTTCATGATCATGAATTATTACTATGTCATGTTTAAAAAAACGTACGGAATATATACTTCTAGGAATTTTCTGTCCAGTGACACCGGTCCACGGAGATAGGAAAGCTTGGAATAACTATCGTTAGGATTCAAGACACACGCGCGGCCAACGTATAAATTCATTCCTGTTCCTGAGGAGATTATCGGGAAGGTCCTGGGATCCCCTGAAGCTATCTTCACGTCCTCTAACTGTTATAATAAGCTTTTTCGGTGCATTTCTGGGTCGTATCAAAATAAAGTTCCTTCATAATTGTATTATTGAGAAGTTATTTTAAAAACCAGACAAATTCATCATGATATATCTTCACACTTACGTGGTTCTACCGGGAAAAAAAGGAATTTATATTTTGTCAAAAAAACCATCCGATAGCATTATCAGATACCTAAAAGAAAATAGTTAAACAAAGAAATTATTCAATTGTAAATCCCATGCGCTAAAATTGGAAAAATACACCTGTTGAAATTACACTGCGAAAATTCCGAAGAGAAAATAATGCACGTAATATTGTACAAAGGGTCAGAATAGGGGATTATTAACATTTCTTCTAATGATGTAAAATTACTTTGTGGAGTCATATTGTCCCCCTTCGGGATAAAAAATTTTCAGACTAAAAATAATAACAAGTATAGACAAATAATAAGAAAATAAATCAAATTTAATCACAAAACAAAAAAAAAACGAAAATAAGTAATGAAAGCAGGTAATTACTTAAAAAGGTAAGAATTATTAATTGTTTTTGTGTTTAATTCGTAGAACTCAATTTAATTTTTTTTAAATTTATCTAAATACGATGTTATAAAAACAAAAGCACTTTCTTAAAATTCGCAGAACATCTCTTGCTGAATAATTACGTCCCGCTAGAGAACAGGGAGCTTAAACCTTTACATTAGAAAGAAAGGGTTATATATTACAATTATTTCAACAATTAGAAATTAATAAACAAACGAATGATCCTAATATAGCATTAATTAATAAAGTAAGGAAAATTATTTATTCACCACTTCTCAGAATGTTCAAACTTAAAAAACAATGTAACTTGTTGTTTTAATAAATTTATTAAAACAACATTGTCATTTAAATACGCGGAAAACACGTTATAAATGTAAAAACCTTACACAATAGAGAAATTGAATTATTTTCTAAATAAATAGGTTTTACCGATAATAAATCATTATTTTTAAAAACCCGTCCAAATTAGAATTAGTTGGGAGTAAATAAAACAATATAAATAAATCGTCACAACGTGGATTAACCACAGTTCGAAAATGGCCTTGAACGCCGAAACAGCTGTCACCATAATAAAAACTGAAAATATTGCAGAACATTAAGTTCTGCAATATTAAAGTAATATTAAATTTTATTTAAATTAATTAAAAAAAAGTAAGAGTAATTGATAAATAAGAAATCATTATAAAATACCAAATTAAAAAATATATTTTTACCTTTTTAATTAATCACTTACCTACTTTCAAAACTTATTTTATATTTTTATTGTTAATTTGTTCTATTTTCTCATTATTTATCTATACTTGTCATTATTTTTAGTAGGTAAATTGTTTATCCCGAAGAGGGAAACTTTGCTCCTGAAACATGCAGATACTTACATTTTAAGTACAGTGATTTTAACAAAGTAATTATTATTATTGTAATAAGAATATTAATGTTTTAAGACTAACTAAATAAAAAAAAATAAAAAAATAAGTATACAAAGTTATCCACCTGCTCATCATTAATGACTATATTAACTACGCATCATTTAAAACAATATTACCCACTGTTTTCGTACTCTCTCTTTCAAATACCATAACTTATGTACATTCATCATTAATTCATTATTCTTCATATTATATACTTTGTTCATCCTAGGCACGAGAGACTGTAGGTCTTCCATAATATTAACAACCTGGAGGCCTATTCCCGTTATTTGTAAGGAAGATTCCTCAAGTTTTTCCTTAGGCTTAAAGACTTCTCGATTAACTGTGGAATTCCGGTGAGACATAGTAAAAAATCCTAAACAGATTGTTAAGAGATTTTTTGGAAACACAAATTGATGAAATATCTTCAAGTGACACAAGGTTTTGAAACGAAATTTTTAAAAACATTTACATTATATTATAATGCATTCTAATGCATTTTTATTTTATTTTTAAATATCATAAATACGCCTTTTAATGCAGTATTACGTTTTGTAAAAAAGGTCTCTCTGGAATTCCGCAGTTAATCAAGAAGTCTTTAAGCCCTAAGGAAAAGATAAGAAATCTTCCTTTAAAAGAACAAGGATAGCGCACCTGCACCACATCACCGGAATACAACAGGCAGCATACTTTCAGAATATTCATTTTCTCTTTATTCTTTCAATTCTTGCATATGATTGTCATGTGTAGATTGAACAACCACGGTAACATTACCATTAACCACCCCGTAAAACCACCATTCACCCCCTAACGCATGCAACGCTTCCCTCATTCAGAGATGCGATTGCCTGAACAAGATTCTTATTCGTATTTTAAGACGATGTACGAATAGGAATGTTTCAAGATGTGTTGTCAAATCAGAGTTATATGCGATCTATCTTCTCCGACTTACCATATACGAGTATATAATTCGAATGATGCTTGGTTTTTGTAGTAAAGTAATTATGTCAGATAAAACGAGCGAACCAACGCCAAAAGCACATCTGAACTCTTTGCAGGTATTTTTAATAGCACGTATTCCCTAAAGGAGAGATAGTGCTGTAACTAGTTGGCCATAAAACTTAATTAAAGTGGCGAATACAAAAATGTAGTTCATTTTTAATAATGTTTAACCGCAAAGTAAGAAAACTCTAAGTATCTT
>JAHDVE020003074.1:0-14597 GCA_022606495.2 Halesus radiatus | reverse complement strand
TTCTTCAATTGAATGAACTTTCATCATTACTATTTTAATATCTTCATCAAGGGGTAGCACTTGAGCTTTAGTCATTAAAATTCTTTTTCGCGATTTTTCTGCATTTGATGCCACTTCCCATTGCCAGTTATATTCTAACAATATTTTAAAGTTATCTAATTTTCTTTTAATGTACTCTTGGTAAGAGGTTGAAATATGTTTGGCCATTATTGACTCAGTATAAAGAATTTCAATACACCCCAACATTGATGGACGAAGTCTTGCTGGAATACTAGGTACTTTAACATGGCCTGTACTTTCGTTAAAGCCGCACATTTCTTTCACTCCTTCTATAAATACTTCATACTTTTTTGGGTCTATTACATCTTTTAGTTGTTTCACAACTGGGTCCTTTTTTCTTATTATATTTAGTAAATTTCCTAGGTCTCTCATTTTGGAGCATATACCCTTTCGGCTTCTCCGTTCTTTTTTTTTCTTCAATAGTCTTGAACCAAAAGCTATTATTAATGGATCGTATTTGATTAAAAGTGATATTTCGTCATTTCTTAGCCTTGGTAGGATGGTTTCTTGAAGTTCTCGTGTTGCTGAAGATAATGTTGGCACAATAGATATAGACTGAAGTGAAATGACACGTTTTTTGTAGTTTTCTGGCATATCTTCATGTTCCTCTTCAATATCTTTTCTGCATTTCTTGCTGTGTCTATAAAATGCACAACGTTTGAACGTGCCTAAACATGTTTTGCAAATTACGAAACTTGAGGGGCTTGCTGTTTTGTCTCCTAAATTCCTCCTATTGGGTAACAAATCTCCTTCCCTATCAAAGCAAACTTTACTATTATATAAATAATTTCCACGGTTTCTTAATTCATCAGTAATAGCTTGCCTCTTTTTTTTCCTTTCTTTTGGATCAGAATCTACTATCGATAGATACGTTAATACTTCTTTCTCATTCGAATGGTGCCTCTGTAAATGTCGTGTAAAATTGGTAACTAAATGTTCACAATAAATGCATGCATTTTTTCTGTCCCAATCCCTATTTGTTTTTTTCCAAGTTGATTTAGGTCTCTGTAAAAAAAAAAAAAAATAACACAAGCATTTTTACATATTTACCGATTTAATACATTTGCAAGAGAGAACAGTAAGAATTCCAACGATTTAAACACGCCTAGATAGGCGCTTATAAAGTAAGATGGACGGAATAACATTTAACTTAGTGAAGAAAAAAAATTATCACCTCAATTTTTTTTCCTTATTTCTCAAAGTATCTTCCGTTTTGAAGTTCGGTGGGGACGTTTCATCAGCTTGAAACAGCCATACGTTTCCTGGTGTTTCAGTATTTTCCGATATAAAAATAATTTCCGGTGAAGTTCTCAAATTTTCGGGGATCTGCAATTTTTTTTTTAATAAAGATGTAGTAATATAAAGTTCTCTCTAGAAATAATGGAAATATTAATTATACATTTCAAGAAATACGATAAACCTGTATTTTCTGTATAACAAAACGTTATATAAACATCAAAATTAATTAAAATATTAACAGGAAAGATAAAATAACTTCAATTTTTATTTATTAATTATTTTTATTGAGATTTAAAAACCTCATTTTAATAAAAAAATAAAAAAGTGATTAATTACCTCTACACGATCTTCCTTTTTGGTCAGACCACTATTTTCCATATCTGAAAATTCTGGACTTTCCGGAATTATTAAATGTCGTTTTATTTTAGTTTTGGTTATTTTGTTATTGAGTGTTGATGACAACGACTTTTCACTGTTATCTACATCTGATAATTCTAAACCTTCATGCTCAAAAGGGTCATGGTCATCTGAATCTGAGCAGACTATTAATTCAGCTAACAGTTCTTTTTTAATTTCTATGGGTGAAATCAAGGACAAAATTGAAGAATTATTTGATGAGTTGAAGCTGGTATTCGTGCTGGGTAAATTTGGATAAGTTTTCAGACTGCTTTCTTCACTACTTTCAATGAAAGAAGAATTTCCTGGAACAATAAACGACACTTGTACACCGGCAACGCATCCACATATATATAATGACAATATTAACTAAAATGAAATGCATAAGCGATGGCATTTCGCTTGGCGAAGAAATGCAACATTTTACGGGCAATTTGTAGAGCGGTAACCTCCCCCCGACCCCGACCCCGGTGGCGGGTCGAGGGCCACGGGCCACGTGCCGCGGGCTCGAAACAAGCCCGGCTTGTACAAGAATTTACAAAGATCTTATTTAACATATAAATTAAAAAATATATACTATTAGTAAGAACAGATACACATTTTTTTGCATCTCATTCCAGAGTGATAGATAAGTTCTTTTATCATCATCCTGGTAAAAAAACCTGCCATTCAAAATCGGAAAGTTGTTCACAAGCATTATCAATCTATTATTTTATTTTAATTTTCATAATATCCTGTACACAATTTTTATTGTAACTAACTAACCATCACGCCATTTCCCCGCAGAGGTAGGCAGAGAGGACGGACCGCAAAACAACTCGATCTTTGCATATACTTCTTGCTTCATTCACATTCATACATCGTCTCATACATTCTCTTCTATTATTCCGACTTCTGACATGGCTCGGCTGAAGTATTTGATTCACTTGATCGTGACACGTCTTCCTCGGCCGTCCTCAGCTTCTTTTTTCATTCACATTCGTGTCATACATTCTTCTTACACTCCTTTCTTCGTTCATTCGCTCCACATTCCCAAACCATCCAACCGTCTTTTCTTAATCTTACTCGTTACGCTTACATCAAGCCTTGCATTATTTACGAATCTCAATATTTTTCATACAAACATACATGGTTTTACCACACATTCGCCTCAGAGATCTCATTTCTACGGGATTTAGTTTACTTTCACCCTTCCTCTGCCAATTCCATGCCTCACTGCCATACATCAGGAACGTTGTTTCATATACGTAGACATGTTTGATGTCGCTGATGGCAGCTCATTTGATAGTTTCATCAACTACATAAAAAAAAATGTTGCTAGAGTTGCTCGATTGAGCGTATTATTTGCAAACAAGCATCATTCCACTATACTAGATAAATTAACCTTGATTGCTATTTCATGTAGAAAACATTTTTTGGCAGCTTAAAATCTGAATCATTATAACACATACAAAATATCAAGTCAAAATATAAAAAACCGGCTTATTCCAATGCCATTTAGTTTCAAATATAAAAGTACATACCTGTATTCTCATTTAGATTATCCATCTTATTGCCGGGAATTGAAGAACGCACGACCAATTATAACTTACACAATATTCAATAATATTCCCAACCGTTTCTTGAGGAGAATGAACAATATAGTCTTGCCAGGTCAAAAAATAGAAACTCGCTAGCAAAGTCATCGAATAGAAATGTATAAATATTAATAAAAATGAGAAAAACATTCATATTATTTTGTTGATTTATGCTAAAATTTAAAAAAAAAACTCATGAAGTTCGACAAAACTATTGAATTTATTGCATATCCGGGAATAATAAAAACCGTTGTTCTAAAATATAACTCTCACCCTAATTAGGGGATTTCCGTAAGAAATAAGCCACGGCCGACCGTGTCCGTTTGTAGCGGGCGAAATAGTGAGGATAGCTAAACAATAATGATGATGTCTCCCTTCTCTCAAATAATGCGTGAATGCGTTGGAATGAGAAAAAAACTATACACATTCCCGTCAACGAAAGAACATTATATAAATTCAAAATAAATATATACGTTTTATGTTGCGTCCCTTTCCTTATCATCAATATGAAATATAGTTAAAAGAGATATCATATGGAACGTATGTTCAAGTAATCGGACTGTAAGATTATCTTGAAGAAATTCAAATCTGCTCAAAATAATGATAATATTTGGATGTATAGCGACGTTTTTGTGAAAAATAACCCAAGGGCGCTGTGCAAATACTACTTGCTAGGGTTTATCTTATTATGTACAAAGAGATAAAGGGACATACTTACCTGCACCTGGCAGGTCACTCCAGATTAAAACGTTGTATTACAAGATTGAAATGATATAATTTTGCAAACTAATGTAACCGACAGTGAAATCTCTCCGCATTTATTTTATTTTATTTATTAAACTAAAAATAGTTCCTTTTCATGTGGTCTAATATAAACTTATATATTTTTGCAAGTTGCTTATTTCTAACACTTACATCATTTTTATATCCTACTCTAAATATTCTTAATCTAGGTACCTACATATTTTAAATTCATTGGGTACTAAGTTATGTACATATTAATGGTACTGTAACAGTCAACAATTTTGTGTTTGATATTTGCTTTTTTTGCCTAATGTCTTCTTTCTTTCTTGTATGGTGTGTGTATGTTTTTATCGTAATATAGTTTA
This sequence comes from Halesus radiatus, assembly GCA_022606495.2. Classification (NCBI taxonomy): domain Eukaryota; kingdom Metazoa; phylum Arthropoda; class Insecta; order Trichoptera; family Limnephilidae; genus Halesus; species Halesus radiatus. Next base: position 10,216 of record JAHDVE020003074.1, on the reverse strand, counting down.
TCTCTAAAGTAAGGTGGTTGTAAATTGTTAATATTCAGATTTTTCATAATATTCTGTAAAGAAGACGGTATGAATAAAATATAGTTTTGAAATTAAGTGTTTTATTCTTTAAAACACTTAATAATTAGAATTAATATTATTATTAAAATTAGTTTGTGATTAGAAAGGTTCATATTATATTCCGGTCCTCGGTAACGTTTCCGTTTCCCGCAACTCAATGTATATTCCTAGAAAAAAAAAATCAAATTTACATTATCTATTTATCCCACGTCGCAATACGATGTGATTTTTTTTATTTCATTTGAGATTTGTTAATATTTTCTTCATAAACAAATAAATTAAATTAAGCTACAAAGGAGATCAAATTAATTTTTCTCCTCGTTGATGAAGTTAATTCCTCATCTTTGAACGGAATATTTATTCCACTGTTACTTACACAATTGTTGAAAACAATTACCACATGTTTTTTAACAGGACAATTTATTCAATATAATACCACCTTATCATTTTGAATAAGAGAAATTGTTCTCAAATTAATTGCATTTTGTCAGCGCGCTAAACTAACTAACTAACTAACTAACCATCACGCCGTTTCCCCGCAGGGGAAGGCAGAGAGGACGGACCGCCAAACAACTCGATCTTGGCATACACTTCTTGCTTCATTCACATTCATACATCGTCTCATACATTCTCTTCTATTATTCCGACTTCTGACATGGCCCGACTCAAGTATTTGATTCACTTGATCGTGCCATGTCTTCCTCGGACGTCCCCGGCTTCTTCTTCCATTCACATTCGCGTCATACATTCTTCTTACACTCCTTTCTTCGTTCATTCGCTCCACATGCCCAAACCATCTAAGCGTCCCTTTCTTAATCTTACTCATTACGCTTACATCAGCCTTGCATTCTTTACGAATTTTAATATTTTTCACACGATCATACATGGTTTTACTTTTTTTTGGTCAGCGCGCTAGAGGTGATATTTATAAAACAAAACGTCCTCCCCCGAAAGACGACGCCCGGCGGTGGCTGAACTGTAGAATTGAGAGAATTCGGAGGTTCTCGTTCTCTTTCCGTGTGACGAACACCCCCCCCCCCCCCTCCCGTCCCACCCACGGTCACAATCTTCGTTGTACCTGCATACATATTAATTTCTAGATCAACTTGTATCTAGAAACTGAGTATACATCAAACGGAGCAACGAAAGGAGAATAAATTAATAAGACATATATGATCAACTTATATCTAGAAACTGAATACACATTCATTTTAGATCAACTTGTATCTAGAAACTGCGAATACATCAATCGGAGCAACGAAAGGAGAATAAATTAATAAGACATATATGATCAACTTGTATCTAGAAACTGAATACACATTCATTTTAGATCAACTTGTATCTAGAAACTGCGAATACATCAATCGGAGCAACGAAAGGAGAGTAAATGAATAAAAAATAACCGTTAAACTGGAGCAAATTTGTTATATTTTGATGACGAACATACCGACTGGGGTCAGTTGCAAACTGACAACCTCGGTAATGATTAAGGCACTGTTGCCAACTCGTGCAGATGTATCCCACCGGAGCCAAGATAAACGGTGTTAAAGGTAGATCAACAAAGGTCATGTAAATCTTACTAGATCAACATAGTACGGGAAGAGGTGATTATATATATATATATATATATATATATATATATGTGATTATATATATATATATATATATATATATATATATATATATATATATATATATATATATAGTATTTCTGATGAGGGGAACATTTAAAAAATTTGGTATTTATATGTAAATAGTGGTTTACACAAAACATTTATTATTCAAAATGGCACCACATTGTGATTATCGAAAAAGTAATACTTTCTATATATAACCAAACTTTGGCGGTACTTTTGACTACCGGAAGCTGGTTTTTAGCGGGATACATGATGCGAAGCTCTGGATCCGTTCACTGCTTGCACTAGAGTTGTTAAATCAACCGCTTGAATTGATTGTAATTTTTACAAAACAATTACCTCGGACTTGTGGCCTTACTTCAATAATGTTTGGGAAAAACCTTAAAAGTAATATGAATTATTAATGACCTGGAATAATTATATGACCATAAATATAATAACAATTTGACAACACTAAAAATTTGGTCATTAATAATGCATGATACTTGTAAGGTTTTTCCCTAACAATATTGAAGTAAAGCTACAAGCCCGAGGTAATTATGCCTACTGGAAAAAACCAAAATAATTAGAAATTAGACAGCCAAAGACCACTTAGTAACAATTGTAAGAAAACCCACATATTCGAATAAAATCCTTGTAGACCACCCCTCTTACCCTCCCCCATATTTGTGTATATAAGCCTGAAGATGGTCTTGACAGGCTGAACCTGGTTACAGTCAAATAAAATTAAGTAGAAAATAGTTTTATATTAGTTTTATTATAATATATTAAAAAATACAAATTAAGCATTTTACACAAAAATTTCAAAAACAACACTCGATTGAGCACCCCTTTTTACTTGAGCCATCTCGCTGAAATTTTACTATGTTATTACTATGAATACATGTAACAAATTCACGGAGCGGTCAGATGAAAAATAATTTTAAAAAAAATTTGGAACACCCTAATATATATATATCAGTATGCTTTTCCTCACAAAAAAATTAAAATAAACCAGCAAGGTTTATATATTTCATTTTATCTGATTTTCTTTTACAATCTTATTAGTATTATACAGTTATTATTTTTAAGTGAAAACTCGCTTAATTATAAAACTTGTAAATATATATATATATACAAATATGAAGAAAAAAAAATTATTCCATTAAAAAAAAGGTTTTTTTACTACCACTATTATTACACAAGTATACCCACGCACTAGCCTTGCCTATATGGAATTTTTTGCCATATATCCAATACACATAAATTTGTATACAATATATATATATATAATTGAATTTAAAAAATATTAAAATAAATATTTATATCATTTGTACAAAAAAAATATTAATCAATAAAGATAATAAAAAAAATATTAAGTGGGTCAACAATCAGCGGAAGATTAAAAAAAGAAGCCGTTTTCAAATATTCCATTAACAATAATTCATACTCGAACTTTAAAAAATCACACATAGCCTACCTTTGGACATACAACAACGCACGCCACTGATGACGAGGCACCCACACTCCACCGCCATAATACCTATTCCCTCTCCTCCGATATCCCACGCTTTGGCCTGTTCCGCAGGCAAAGTGACGTGTGTATAATATATAATAATTCAGGTGCGTGCCGGAATTAATGCCCGTGAATTATCACGGGGCCTGACGCGACGAGATAACGCCGAATTTGCAGACCCTAAAATTCACACCATTAAATTGAGGCTAACGCGCATAATGCGGAAAAGAATGGACCCTTCTTTCGACGAAATATTCAATGGCGTCTGGTTTTCAATGTGGTTAACGGCGAGAAAGGGTTAATTGGGAAATTTGTCGTTATATAGATGTTTTTTTTAAATCTACATGTGGGTATATATTTGTCGTGTTTCCTTTTGCGTGCATCTTATAATCTTTGTGTCTCATTACTTTAAAACCGGATGAGAGCTTCGTAAGATCGTAGATTAAAAACATGGAATTAGTTTTTTTTTAACTGAGTGAGGTATTTATTAATTCAATTTTTTATTTATTTATTAGAAACACAAACAAAATATTCACATAAAAGCATCATACATAAAATATCATATGTGTGTTCAAAAGAAAAGACGAATTTTGAATTTTCGCGGGCTATGTACATTCGATTATCGATTTTTTTTGTTATGTTGGTACACATATGTTTATCATATGTTAGCATTATCAGCCATTTTGGATTAGTGGTTTGTTTTTGACAACTGGAAAGGTTAGTCACGTTTTTGTGTTCTTCGATTTTTTCCTTTTGAAAAAAATGGATCAAAGAATATGTTTTAAATTTTGCGTTAAAAATGGAATTAACTGCTCCAACGCACTTAAATGTTGACTGTGGCATTCGGTGAGTCTCAAAAAAGTGTTTATAAGTGGTACAAGCGCTTTACAGAAGTCCGAGAAGATTTTAATGACGATGAGCGTCCTGGAACTGCAACCACGTCAACAAACGAAGAAAACATCGAAACAGTGAAGAAAATGATTTTGGAAAAACGTCAAATCACTATTAGGGAAGTTGCAGAGGATGTTGGCATATCAATCGGCTCATGCCATGCAATTTTCTCGGATGTTTTGGGCATGAAACGTGTGGCAGCGAAGTTTGTTCCGAAATTGCTAAATTTTGAGCAAAAGCAACGTCGCATTAGTATCGCTCTTTCGATTATTTGGCCAAAAACAACACCGTAATCATGCCTCAACCACCGTATTCACCAGATTTGGGTCCCTGCGACTTTTTCCTATTCCCGAAACTGAAGAGACCAATGAAAGGAAAGCGTTTTGCCAAAATTTATGAGATAAAGTCAGAATCGAAGAACGAGCTGATGGCCATACCGAAAAGCGCATTCCAGAAGTGCATTATATCTGAAGGGGATACCTTTGAAGGGGAGAAAATGGATATTGATGAATAAATAAATACTTTTCGAAAAAATTCGAAATTCACCTTTTCTTTTGAACACACCTCATATGTATAATCGGCGTTTAAATAAATATATCTTATTAACGTGCTTACAACATGTGTGGTGTACGCAATAAAGTTTATGGATTATTTAGTGGCAAATAATAATGTTTAATAACCCATCTCACTTAAACTAGGTGCGTGTAAAAACACGATAGTGCAATAACGATATTGTTTGTTTGCACGATGGCCAAACAAACGAAGATGTTAAAAATGATAAAAAAAGGTTCAAAGATTTTACTTGCTTTAAATATGATTTTGTATTTTAATTTTATTAATGCAGACATAAAAAATCATCAGATATGGCTTTTTGTATTGAGATTTAAAATGCATTTATGGAATTTGAGAAAATGTCAATGTTGTGATGTTTACTTATTTCTTTGTTCAATATTGACGTTTTTGGTATAAAATTATAATATCCTCTATTGTCGAGAACAAAACAAAATTTCTTGTACATCTGGGACTAATGTATAGTCTGATCTTACTAAGTTACTGCCAACTAGATTATTAACAATTTTGGAACACATAATCAAATCAATTAATTTTCTTCTTTTGTGAAGGTTCTCTAATTCGAAATGGTTAAGTCTTTGCTGATAGCCTTTTAGTAGATGGTGAACTCCCGATCGATATGACAAAATACGTAAGAATTTCTTCTGAAAGGATTTAATTCTATTTATGTGTGTCATGTAATGTGGAGACCAAACAATTTATCCGTATTCCAGGACACTACGAACCAGTGAATTATAAAGAGTTATGAGGTTAATTTTTTTTTTAAAGCTTAGTGGCTCTCGCTATAAACCCAAACATCTTGTTCGCCTTACTTAACGTTTTTTCTATGTGTTGGTTGAAAGTCAATTTACTGTAAAAAGTGAATTCCGAGGACTTTGATTAATGCAGTTTTTTTTATCAAATCTTGTATCCTGTATACTGTATGAGAAATTAAGTTTTCTAATGTTACGAATGAAGGAAATTGCTTTGCATTTGCCTATGTTTACTTCCATCTCATTTTTCTCGCACCACAAAGAAACAGTGTCTAGATCCTTTAGTAATTTTTTAGTCTTTTTCTGATTTGACGGCTTTGTAAATTTTCAAATCATCGGCGTAAAGTAAAAATTTGCATTGACTTAGAAATGTTAAGTGATTAATGAAGATTGGAAATGAGACCCTTATGGAACACCTGATGTGACAGTTATGGAAGAAGAGTTGATTCCGTTGATTGTTACTAACTGACTTCTCTATGATAAATAGGATTCTAGCCATCGGAGAAGATTCCCATGGATACCGATGTCATCTATTTTTTGTAACAGCAGTGGGTGACTAACTTCATCAAAGGCTATATATACTGAAGTCTCTGTAGATAGCATCGACATATATTTTAGAACTACTGCAATCGCGTAGGTAATCAACATATTCTAGTAGGTATTTGTGGATCTTTTCGCCACAAAGCCATAATGGTAGGGGCAGAGCATATATCGGAAATGGTTGAAGATTTTTTTGTAAGCAATTGACTTAAATATTTGGTCGAAACATGATAGAAGACTAATGAGTCGGTAATTGGTGATATCGTTTTTGCAGCAGGATTTGTATATCGGGAGTATATGAGCAATATCTGGAAAAATGCCTTCTTTAGGTGATTTTTGGAATATGTCATATAATGGCAGAGTTCCAAATAAAAAGTGGAGGAATTTCATCCGGACCGGGGCCTTTATTGACATCGAGAAATTTGATTTTGATCTTGACTTCTTCGAGAGTTATTTGAATATTAGAGATTGGAAAAATACTAAAGTATGGTGATGATGTTATGGTTACTCTAGTTGGAGAATTAAATACTGAGGAGAAATAATCTGAAAAGATTTCACAAGTTTCTTCACTGGTTTTCAAGATTTTGTCATGGAGATGCAATACTTTGAATTTGGATTTTTTTTGGAAGTTATAAAAGTGAAAAAGGTTTTCGTGTTGTTGGGAAGAGAGGTTTCAATAGATTCTATGTATGAACGGAGGCATAAATGAATGTTAGTTTCAACTCTTGTTCATGGAATGGAAAAACTGTAACAGTCCTTTTGGTAATTAAATCTTTTTAATTTTTTTCAAAAATTTTCCTTTTCTTTCGGTTGATGAATAAGAGGAGTACTAAACGATACTGGATACTTGTTGTTACATTTTTTTATGAGGCGTGTGGTCTTCAATTGCCGCCCATATCTTATTATAAAAATATAGTAATGCATCGTTTCAGCCCAGGTTGTTCATTTCGGACTAGTCGGTTTGTGAGATCTGTTCATTGCATTTATTATAGTCCGGTTTTCTGAAATTAAATTTTATGTGAATTATCTGGTAAATATTTTTGCTCTGAAGAATTATGTCTAATTCCAAGAGAGGATGGAAGGACTTAACTTTCGATAATATATAAGAGGCAGTCTTCACTTTTACTTCGCTATTGGATATTACTAGATCGAGAAGTGTGTTACTAATATTATACACTTGGTTGATTTTATTGAGACATGCAAAATTGAGGTACCCTAAGAACGCGGTTGCTTTATGTCTTTGCCAAAAGATAGCTGTGGTGTGATTTTTGCTAGGATGTGTAAACCATTGTATCGTGGGTAAGTTGAAATCACCGACTATAATGTATATATATCCTCTGGCGGCAGTCCGGAATGTATAGATTAGTGGTGGGCGAAGCGGATCGGTTTAGTGAGCCGGATCACTAAATCAGCTCTTTGCAGTGTACCGGGTCAGTGATCCAGCTCGTTTGAACGACGGTTCGCGTCCCCCCGCACCATGCCCTCTCTCTCGCTCCCTTGGCCCTCCTAAAGACGTCCTTACACGATACTTTTTTGTCCAGTTTTCATGTGGATTGTCTTTACAGTGAGCTGATTTAGTGATCGGGCTCACTAAAAAGAGCCGCTTCGCCCACCACTAGTATAGATTGACATTTATGAATAAATTCAGCGTACGAATCTATAGGTGTGTCAGGTGCCAGATATGTGATGCACAGCATGATAGTTTACCTAGATGCTGCAGGCTGTTTCATGCTTACCCATATATCTTCCATATATTTTGGAGTGTGTTCTGGGTTTGCAGAAGATGTGATACTAGTTTTAATAGCGATGAGTACTCCTCCCCCCTTATTTTTAACAGACCACGAATTTTCTCTGTCCCACCCAAAAACATTGTAGCGATCGTCAACTATTTCTTTATCCAAAATGGTAGAGTCAACCCATGTTTCAGTGAAACAATTAACATCGTAGTTGCAGCTTAGGATTTCGCAATACAAGTTGTTCAGTTTACTTATCAAGCCCTCGCATTTTGATAGTATAAAGAAAAACCCATGTTCGATGATATAAGAAACTAATTAAAAGCAAAAGAAATGAGACGGAAAAATAAACAAAAGCGAAAAAGAAACGTAAGATGAACAATAAAAGATGTAAGAGGAATGAGAAAAAATATGAAAGAATCAACAAGAGACATGAGGATAAAACAAATAAAAAAAGAGGTACGACATGAGAAACAAAGTGGTAGATCAGCTGTGAATGAGACGAAAAGCATGCGGGTTACAGATTATAAATAGATTACATGTTATTAATAAGGACAGCTGGAGACTTCTCGTTTTTACGAGCCTAGATGCGTCCATTCCTTATCAAAGTGTACTTGTATAGTTTTTCTTTTTCTGTTTTAAGAGGGCAGCATGCAGTTCCTTGTTTGCCAGCGATAGGTGTTCGCAGATGTGAACCGGTGATTTATCAGTGGAGTATTGTAGAAGCGCAACATTAATTATATTGTTTGGTTTGTTTTTGTTGTATTTTTTGATAGACATAAATAATCCGTCCTTTGTTCTGCTGTCTACTACTTTGACTATTGCGTTTCTTGGTTGATCAGAAATGTTATTGAGTTTTTGAACCCGGTTGCAGGCTAATATCTCATTTGTGGATATCGGAAATGATATTATTTTGCATATTCGTGGGAATGTCTCTGTCATTAATTCATGTCTTTTTTCAGGCAGCATCTGGTTCTCCACGTTATTATTTCGGTATGATTAATAATAATAATAATAACAAAGCATTTATATAGCGCAGTTTTCTGTTATTTCACTTCAAGTGCGCTTTACTATAAATAAACTTAAAAATGATTAAATAACTCCATTCAGTGGTATCCTACAGTGCTACTATTATATTCTATTTATACTTTCTTAACATATTACATACATTCTTGCTTATTCTTAATACTACTCTCACGGTACTTTTTAGGTGCATATTCATAAAAAAAAATTACAAAATATTGTACAATATACATATGGATATACAAAAATAACACATTCACAATATTACGACAAAAATAGTAACATTTTAAGACAGGAGTCGGGTTATGTTCAGCAATAACGGACTTCACATAAAAATTTTTAAAATATACATATACGGAGGAAACCGAAACCAAACAACTACCAGAGGCTTGAGGAAATGACTTTTTATAATAAATTGAAGAGAAATTAAAATTTATAGACAGTAGGATTTTTTAAATAAGTTTGTTTTTAAAGCCCGTTTGAATTCAGTCAATTTCTGGATATTAGTAAGAGCTGAGGGAAGTTTATTCCAAATTTACACGAAAAGAGTGATCATAGTAGACGGCTCGATTTGACCTTGAAAGTTCAATTAGACGATTAGTATCATCTAGATCTGCTGACCTCAGAGTAAGCTGTCTATCACTTAAGTCCTGTCGGATGCATAGTTCAGATATATAGACTCGCGCCATTCCCTGCAATGCTTTGAAGGTCAGTAAGCAGATCTTGAACTCTATTCTTTCAGGGCATCGAAGTCAATGAAGCTGATCCCTTAGAAGTGGGGTTATATGACAATATTGAGATTCACCAAATTTCATTCTCATTGAAGACGGACTGGATTCTATTGAATTGTTTTTGAGGGAGGTCAGCATATGCACTATTACAATATTACTATATTACTATACGTGAAACAACGAAGGAATTTATGAGTGATTTTGCTCCATCCGAGGGAAGACATCTCCTGATTGATTTTACCTGCCTAAGATGGAAAAAACCAGAACTTACAGCTTTTGTAATTTGCGATCCAAGAGAAAGACTATTGTCTATAGTGAAACCTAGAAATATTATTTCTGTAGAAGGAATTATATCTGTATCCTGAATACGTATTGGACTGGAATCAAGGAGGCCTTGCTTTCCAGGGGAAGCTATCCAAATAAATTCTGTCTTTGCTGGATTAAGTTTGAGTTTATTGACAGACATTATTGAAGTTTGAGTTTATTGAAACCGTATTAATGAAGTTGACTACCTCATTTTTAAGGACGTCTTTTTCATCCGGGGAACAAAATTTAAAGATCAGACGATCGTCTGCATAGCCTTGTGATTCAAAGCCAGCTGAGTCAATGAGGTGTTCAAGACGATTAGTATAGAGAATGAAGAGAATGGGACCTAGGACAGACCCCTGAGGAACTCCAAATTCAATGGGAGTTTCAGGTGATGTGCATTTATTGAAAGTTACTGTGGCTACTCGTCCAGACAGGTAAGATGTCATCCATTGGAGTACATCACCTCGAACACCAA